>PVIU01010686.1:0-68612 GCA_004026605.1 Ondatra zibethicus | reverse complement strand
ATATATATATACATACATACATACACACATATATACATAGCTGATAGAGGATAGCTAAATGCTTCCATGATAGAAACAGCCTAAAAATTATATTTGACAGACCAAACATAAATAAACCATGCACAGAATGCATTATTTCAATCTGAAAAGAAAAATAAGCATAGCAGAGAAACTATTAAAAAAACAAATGAAACTATAATTACTACAGACAAAGTATCACTAAGAACATAAATGACCCCATTAAAATCACCAACAAATCTGATGGCAATCATACCAAAAGCAATCTACAGATTCAATGTAATGCCTATCAAAGTCCCAGCAAAATTCTTCACATGCCTCGAAAGAACGGTACTCAACTTCATATGGAATAGAAAAAATCCCAGGATAGCCAAAACAATCCTGTACAATAAAAGAACTTCTATAGGTATCACAATCCCTGACATCAAACTCTAATACAGAGCTACAGTTCTGAAAACAGCTTGTTATTGGCATAAAAACAGACAGGAGGACCAATAGAACTGAATAGAAGTCTTGGATATTAATCCACAAACCTTTGAACACCTGATTTTTGACAAAGAAGCAGAAAATATCAAATGGAAAAAGTAAGCATGTTTAACAAATGGTGCTGGCATAACTGGATATGCAGAAGAATGAAAATAGACTCATACCTATTACTATGCCCAAAACTCAAGTCCAAATGGATAAAAGACTTCAATATAAAGCCAACCACACTGAATGTTATAGAAGAGAAAGTGGGATGTACACTTGAATGCATTGAGACAGGAGACCACTTCCTAAATAGAACCCCAGTAGCACAGACACTGAGAAAACACTTACTAAATGGGCCCTCCTAAAACTGAAAAGCTTCTGTAAAGCAATGGACATGGTCAACAAGACAAAATGACAGCCTACAGAATGGGAAAAGATCTTCACTAACCCCACATCAAACAGAGGTCTGATCTCCAAAATATACAAAGAACTCAAGAAATTGGTCATTAAAAGAGCAATTAATCCAATAAAAAAGATGGAGTACAGAACTAAACAGAGAAGTCTCAACAGAGGAATCTAAAATGGCTAAAAGACACTCAAGGAAACGTTCAACATCCTTAGTCATCAGAGAAATGCAAATCAAAACAACTCTGAGATTCCATCTTACACCTGTAAGAATGGCCAAGATCAAAAACACTGATGACAACTTATGCTGGAGAGGTTGTGGGGAAAAGGGATCACTCCTGCATTGCAGGTGGAAATGAAAGCTGGCACAACTTCTGTGGATGTCAGTGTGGCGATTTCTCAGAAAATTAGGAAATAACCGTCCTCAAGACCCAGTAATACCACTTTTCGGTATATACCCAAAGGATGCTCAATTCAGTCACAAGGAAATGTGCTCAGCTATGTTCATAGCACCATTGCTTGTCATATCCAAAACTTGAAAATAACCTAAATGCCCTTCAACTGAAGAATAGATAAGGAAAATGTGGCATATTTACACAATGGAGTACTACACAGCAGAAAAAAATAACATCTTGAATTTGGCAGGCATATAGATAAAGTTAGAAAACATCATTTTGAGTGAGGCAATCCAGACCCAGAAAAACAATTATCACATGTACTTAGTCATAAGTAATTTATAAACATAAAGCAAAGAAAACCAGCCCACAAATCACAATCCCAGAGAACCTAGATAACACTGAGGACACTAAGAGGGACATACATAGATCTAATCTACATGGGTAGTAGAAAAAGACAAGATCTCCTGAATAAATTGGGAAAATTGGAACCTTGGGACATGGTTGAAGGGGAGGGAAGAGGTGTGGGAGGGAGCAGAGAAAAATGTAGAGCTCAACAAAATTAATAAAAATATTTATCAATAGATCAAGATCGTACTAATGTATTTATCTCCATAAATTTATTCCCCTCTTATTTTCTCTAGTCAGACGTTGACTGTGACCATTAACTCTTTATAATCAACCTACTTTAAATGAAAATAAACATTTATAAGTAAAAATATCACTAACACAATGATTTCACCAAACACATACATTTCAATAAAAATTATAAAGATTAGTATCCTCAATTTTCTAGTCAAAACATACATCCTGACTGGCAGAAGGGATGAAGAAACAAAATCTATCTATCTAATATTTAATAAGAAAGTCACATTAGTCTTAAATAAAGGCACTCCTAGAGAAAAATTATGGACAATAATATTCCTATCGAATGTGAATGGACACCATGGTTTATGCATTTAAATACTTGGTCTGTCTTTGTTTGAACTATTTGGGAAAGATTAGAAAGTGTGATCTTGCTGGAGATGTGTTAATGAAGATTAGGTTTAAAGTTTTAAAAAGACTTGCATCATTTTGTTCTCTCTCTCTCTCTCTCTCTGTGTTTGTTTGAGTGTATTTGTGTGTTTCTCTTTCTGTATCCTACTTGCAAATTAGGATGTAAGTTGTCAGCTTTTACTGTCATCATGACATTTTTCTGCCTTCATAGACTATTACACTCTGAAACTGAGTTGCCTTGGTTACAGTGTTTTCCTACATCAAAACAAAAATAACTAAGACAGTAGATATGTAAAGAATAATCTATCTAAACATAAAAGTATGTATATTCTACTCAGTACCATAAGGAAGCTTCTCTGAAATATATCAAAAACTAGGACACATACACAAACACACACATACTCACGTAGACATCTAAACTGATTCAGAAATTTTGAAATAGTGCCCTGTACTCTATTTGGCCATAATGCAATGAGACTTAAAATTGACATCAAACAAATATCTAGAAAGTATAAAAACACATCAAGTGCAAACCAGTAAATTCGGAATGATTAATGAATCAAAGATGAAATTAAGATAGAAATAAAAACCTTCCTGGAATTAAGTGAAAATATAAGAAAACCTCCAGAAGACATTAAAGGTAATCTTACAAAGGGATTTATTGCTATAACTGCCTGCATTAAAAATCATAAAAAACACAAATAAATTATTGATGATGCAACAAAAACTGTGGAAGAACAAGAATATACTAAACCACAAACCACTAGATGACAAGAAATAATAAAACTCAGAGCTGGAATTAATGAAATAAAAAATAAAGGAAACAATGAAAAAAAATCAATGGATATAAGAGCTTTTTCTTCTAGAAGATAAATAAGCTCATAGACCCTTAGTCTGTCTAACCAAATGAGAGGAAGAATGGGTCCAAATAAAGAGACACAGTATTGAACAGCAAAGCACTATAACAGATATTAAAGAAATTCAGAATAATTTATGGAAAAACTTTAAAAATTTGTGCATTATTAAGTTGGAAAACATAAAAGAAATAGCTGAATTTCTTGATCCAACTAAACCAATAAAATTAGAAAAAAGTAACACAACTCAAATAGACACATAACAGACTCTGAGATTAAAACAGTAGTAAAAACACTCACATCTAAAATGGTCCAGACCAAGATTTACTCAGAATGCAACAAGATTACAGATCTACATCCAACTCTTCTTAAGCTACTTAAAAAAGAAAAGAAGCATGAAACATAAGGACACTACCAAAATCCTTTTAGAAGTCAGTGTTACTCTAATGTCAAAACCAGGTAAAGACACAAAAAAATAAAGAGAATATTATAGGACAATGGGCCTGATGAATGGAGGTTGTAAGTTTCTCAATAAAGCATTTACAAATTGATCAATGAAAACAAATTATTAACCATGGACAAATTGGCTATGTCTTGGAAATCCAAGAATAGATTAACATATGGAAATCAATAAATAAAAAATTATATAATTTGACCTAAGGACAAATATCACATGATACTGTAAATAGATAATAGAAATAGCTTTAAATATGGCAATGGCTTCATAATTAGTTCTAGAGATGGTAGAGATAGAACATATATCAATGAAAAAACTGCAGACAATATCATTCTAAATGGATATAAAAACTTGAAGCAATCACACAGAACAAGAACCACTGTCCTCACTACTTTTTAAAATTGTGTTCAAAACATTACATATATCATTAAAAAAAAGAGAAGGAAAATAAAGGGATACAGACAGGTAAAGAAGAAATCAAATGCATGATAATATACCTAAGAGATACTAGAAATTTTATCAGAAAAATTATCAAAATAATAAACAATTTCAGCAATGTACTATGATACAGAATCACTTTGCATAAATTAATAGTTTTAAAATATACACTATAAACAAACATACAGACAATGAGCTCTTGGACACACTTGTTTAAATGGTCTGAAGAAAAACAAATTATCTAGGACTAACACTTAACAAAGAAGTGAAACAATAGCACAATGAAAACTTCATACCTCTGAAGAGATAAAGACACTAGAAAATGGAAAGATATTGCATATTCATGAATTCATAGAATTAATATTGTGAAAATAACCATTCTACCCAAAGCATTTACAGATTCAATGGATGCAAGCTCAGACTACTAAAACCTAGCAAAGCTTTCAATCACCATTGATGGAAAAAAGATATTCTACAACAAAACCAGGTGTAAAAGTACATATCTACAAACCCAGCTCTGAAGATGAATGCTTAAAAGAAATTCCACACTAGCTCAGAATTGAGAAATAGATGATTATTTATTTATGAGTAGACTCACAAACCAGAATGCTCTGCTGGAATGGATATCAGAAACCAAATCCCACAGCTGGAAATGAGACCCAATGCAGGCTCTACATTGGCATAAATAGTATAAGAGGCTACGCTCCAGTGGGTTGGTAACTACTGGCTGTAGGACTTCTTACAGAACAGCTCTACAGAAAGTACTAGAAGGAAAACCCCAACCCAAGAAAGCTAACTGTACCCACAAATACATAGGCAAAGATAACTTCCCTCCAGCAAAATCCAAAGAAGGGAAACATGCAAATACTACTGAAAAATAACAGAAAGTAACAACCACTGGTCATTAATATCACTTAGTACCACTTGACTCAATTCACCTATAAAGAGACACAGGCTAAGAGAATGGATATGAAAACAGGATCCAGCCTTCTGTTGTATACAAAAAAAACCCCTCATCCTCAAAGACAGACACTACCTCAGAGTAAAGAGTTGGGAAAAGATTTTCCAATCAAATTGACCTAAGAAAAACTGGGTGCAGCTATCTAACAAAATAGATTTCAAAAAAAAAAAAACCAATCAGAAGAGATGAAGAAGGACTCTTTATACTCATAACAGGAACAATCCATCAAGATGTAGTCTCAATTCTGAATATATATCCCCCCAATACAAGAGCACACACATATGTAAAAGAAACATTACTAAAGCTTAAATCACACATTAAACCCCACACACTAATAGTAGGAGACTTCAATACTCCACTCTCACCAATGAACAGGTCAACCAGACAAAAACATAATAGGGAAATAAAAGAACTAACAGAGGTCATGAATCAAATGGACTTAACAGACATATACTGAACATTCCACCCAAATACAAAAGAATATACCTTCTTCTGAGCACCTCATGTAATCCTCTCTAAAATTTACCACATGCTTGGTAACAAAGCAAACCTCCACAGATACAAAAAAATAACCTCCTGTGTCTTATCTGATCACCATGATTAAAGTTAGAATTTACAACACTACTCTCAGAAAGCCTACAAATTGATGGAAATTTAACAGAGAACTACTGAATTACACCTGGGTCAAGGAAGAAATAAGGAAGAAGGTAAAGACTTCCTAGATTTCAAGGAAAATGAAGGTATAACACATCCAAACCTATGGGACACAATGAAAGAAGTGTTAAGAGGGAAATTCATAGCACTAAGTTCCTACATAAAGGAAATGGAGAAAGCTCACAGCAGTGACTTAAGAGCACACCTTAAAGCTCTAAACCAAAAAGAAGCAGTCTCACCCAGGAAGAGTAGAAGACAGGAAGTAATCAAATTGAGGGCTGAAATCAAGAAAATAGAGAAAAAACAATACAGAGAATGAATAAAACAAGGAGTGGGTCCTTTGAGAAAATCAAGATAGACAAACCCTGACTAATCAAAAGGGAGAAAGAGAACATAAAAATTAATAAAATCAGAAATGAAAAGGAGGAGATAACAACAGACATTGAGGAAATTCAGATCATTAGGTCATGCTACAAAAACATGTACTCTACAAAACTGGAAAATATAAAATAAATGGATAATTTTCTAGATAGATACAATATACCAAAATTAAATCAAGACCAGTGAACAATTTAAATAGACCTATAAACTGCAAGGAAATAAAAGTTGTCATCACAAACGTCCCAACAGAAAAAAGCCCAGGGCTGGATGGTTTTAGTGCAGAATTCTACCAGAACTTCCAAGAAGAGCTAATACCTATACTCCTCAGAGTGTCTCAGATAATGGAAACAGAAGTATCATTGCAAAACTCTTTTTATGAGGCTGCAGCTACCCTGACATCAAAAGCACACAAAGACTCAGGCAAGTAAAAGAAATGCAGACCAATATCTCTCATGAACATGGATGCAAAAATACTCAATAAAATACTGGCAAACTGAATGCAAGAACACATCAAAAGAATCATCCACCATGATCAAACTGGCTTAATCACAGGGATGCAGGGTTGGTTCAACACATGAAAATCTATCAATGTAATCAATCATATAAATAAACTGAAAGAAAAGACTATCATTTCATCAGATGCTGAAGAAGCATTTGACAAAATCCAGCACCACTTCATGATAAAGGTCTTGGAGAAACCAGCAATATAAGGAACATATTCTAATATAATAAAAGCAGTATGCAGCAAATCAACAGCCAACATCAAATTAAATGGAGAGATACTCAAGGTGATTCTACTAAAATCAGGAACAAGACAAGGTTGTACATGTTCTCCATATTACTTTAACATAGTTCTTGAAGTTCTGGCTATAGAAATAAGACAACAAAAGGAGATCAAGGGGATTCAAATTGGAAAGGAAGAAGTAAAACTTTAATTATTTGTGGATGATATGATAGTATATGTAAGCAACCCCAAGCATTCTACCAGAGAACTCCTACAGCTAATAAATACCTTCAGTAATGTGGCAAGATACAAGATCAACTCAAAAAAATTAGTAACCCTCCTATATACAAATAATAAAGAAGGTGAGAAAGAAATCTGAGAAATGGCACCTTTCACAATAGCCAAAAATAACATAAAATATCTTGGGCTAACACTAACCAAAGAAGAGAAAGTCCTATTGTACAAGAATGTTGGAGGAGAGAGCCACTTGTTGGTTTCTGGGCTCTTATCCCTGAAATAATCACACAGAAACTATATTATTTAAAACACTGGTTGGCTAAGTACTTAAGCATATAGCTAGTTAGCTCTTATTTCTAGAATTAACCCATCTCCATTATTTTATATTTTACCACGAGGCTAGTGACCTAACAGCAAGGTTCCAACATCTGTCTCTGGCAAGGCTACATAACTTCTCTCTGAATCTGCCCTCTTTCTCTCTGGATTGAGCCTAGCTTTCCCACCTAACTAAGTTCTAAATTGCTATAGACCAAGCCAGTTTCTTTACTCATTAACCAATAAAAGCAACACATAGACAAGAGGACCACCCACAGCATTTCCCCTTTTCTGTTTAAATAAAAAGAAAGGTTTTAATTTTAACACAGAAAAATTACATTAACAAAACTGGTATCTATAATAATTATAGTTACAATTCTTATATATACTTTATCTTCTATCAAAAATAAAGAAAACTATAAATATAACTATAGATTCTTCACTCCATCAAAGACTCCAGAAGGATAATATTACCTAAGTAAAAAGAAAGTGCATTGTAAGCAACTTCCAAAACTCTAGAATTGACAGAGATATCTCACTACCTGGACAGTCACTCAAAGTTCTTCTGTATCATTGGAGCATCCATCTTTGTCCTACATGCCCAAACTATCTAGCAGACTTTTCTACAAAGCAAGAAATTTGAAGATCTGTTTTGCCTTGTAATGGCAAAGTTCATCAGTTGCATTCTTCTGTGTCCTGAAGAATGTCTGGCAGATTCTTTCATGAAGCAGGAGCCAGAAGGATTGTCTTACATTTAGGCAAGTTCAGTAGTCATTTCTCTGCAGGCCCTGAATATCCAGTTCATCAAGCAGTCCAGGCAAGAACAGTTTCTTGCCCAAATGGCTAGCAAACTCCATAAGGAGCCTCATTGATGCCCATCATCCTCTTGAAGTAGATTGGTGCTGCCAGGAGCAGATGTGTTTCATTGTCATACAAAGTTCTAACTTCTTAAACATTTTAAATGACATATTCTGTAGTCTTTGAAAGGTTTGAAGACTGCCTATCCATATAAAATACATTTCTTTACATGTAGAAAACCTAACTAACATGACTACAAATTTGACAATTATAGACAACTATTAACCTATATTTTTAATTATACATTACATTTTAAATGAGATGGACAAACACAATACCTCAATCAAGATCAAAAATACATATACACAGTATAACAAGACTGACCTCAAGTTTGTATCAATAAACCAAGATCTATACCAATGCAAATCTTTATAGCATATTCCCCTCTAAATATAAACAAACATTTATAAACAATATTTGGAAATATGTGTGTAGTTATTCTTTAAACTGCTTTCTGCTTTTTGTTGGATGAAGTATTTTATTTTGGGGGGTATTCATGTCAACCTTTCAGGGGGTCTTGGTCCATCAAACCTGGAAACAATCCACAGGTTTTCATTCTCCGTGGAAATAAAAGAGGAAACTCTTTTTCAAAGCAACATATCCTTAGACCCAAATTTTGAAGACAAGATACATTTAAAGTATGTATGTTGGTAACTTAGCACCTTCACAGTCAAAAAATTAAAAGAAAACACAATAATATACATAATCCAGACTCTCTATGTATTCTCCATCTTTACATGGCATATTAGTTTTTACTATATTACTTGTTAATATTTATTATCTTTATTTTTTTAATCTATGACTGTCTTACTCTGTTTCATTAAAGATTCTTGTGTTATTTTTTATAAACCATTTATTTCCTTTTATAACTCTATTTCTTCTTTCAAGCCTATGTACATTTATCCAACACTGTGACCCGTTTAGGGGTCTTTTATGTCTGAATATGTCCTATTGTGTATCTGTAATTCCAGAAGCAATTTTTTAAATGCTAAAGGATTCTTTAAAACTTAAGCTGCACCATTAGTAGGGTATATATGATACTTTCTGCTTGCTCCACACAGTCCAGCATGATGGAGCTGCTTGCAGCCTTTGAACACCATGCACAATGCCTAGTCTCTAGGCACACAGCTGGTTCATGTTGCCACCAAGCAAGCCATAGCATGTTACTCCCAAATCCTATTTAAATCCTCAGTGTCCTAAAAGAACCAGAGGTCTTGCTGGCAGAATGGTCCAGAAAGCAGGCATTTCAAAATGGCCATGGCTTTTTTTCTGCTGCCACTGAGTCAGGAAAACCTCTGTTAAAGGAGCCATGGTATATCACCTGCAAACAGCAAGAAATGGTGTTAAATTCTGAACTTTGTGTCTAGAATTCCTTTTCAAGCTCTCTCAGGTTTTTAAGTGAATTTTATTTGGCCACGTTTGCACCTTTCACAATAGCCACCAAATGAAATAAAATATTTTGGGACAACACTAACCAAAGAAGAGAAAGACCTATTTGACAACAACTTTAAGTCTTAGAAGAAAGAATTTGAAGAAGATACCAGAAAATGGAAAGGTCTCCCATGCTCTTGCATAGGTATGATCAACATAACAAAAATGGCAATCCTACCAAAAGCAATCTATGGATTCAATGCAATATCCATCATAATCCCAAGACAATTCTTCACACACCTTGAAAGAAAGATAATCAACTTCATATTTGAAAAAAAAACAGGACAGCCAAAACAATCCTGTACAATAAAGGAACTTCTGGAGGCATCACCATTCCTGTTATCAAGCTCAGTTAAAGAGCTACAATAATGAAAACAGCTTGGTACTGGAATAAAAACAGACAGGTTGACCAATAGAATTGAATCAAAGACATGGATATTAACCTACAAACCTACCTAAAAACACCTGATTTTTCACAAGGAAGTTAAATTATATAATGGTAAAATGAAAGCATCTTTAACAAATGGTGCTAGCATGACTGGATGTCAACATGTAGAAGAATAAAAATAGATCCCTTATCTATCAATATTCATAAAACTCAAGTCCAAATGGATTAAAGACCTCAACATAAATTTGACCACACTGAACTTGGTAGAAAAGAAAGTGGGAAGTAGTCTCCAATGCATGGGCACAGGAGACTGCTTCCTAAATAAAACCCCAGTAGCACAGACACTGAAAGCAACAAAAAATAAATGGGACCTCTTGAAACTGAGAAGCTTCTGAAAAGCAAAGGACACTGTCAATAAGACAAAAGGGCAGCCTACTTAATGGGAAAAGATCTTCACCATCACCACATTAGATGAAGAACTGATCTCCAAAATATATAAAGAACTAAAGAAATTAGACATCAAAATTCCAAAAAACACAATTTAAAATATGTGGTATGAATAAACAGAGAATTCTTTGAGGCTGAGGTGTGTTTCTTGTAGACAGCAGAATGTTGGGTCCTGTTTTCATATCCATTCTCTTAACCTGTGCCTTTTTATAGGTGAATTGAGTTCATTGATATTAAGCGATATTAATGACCAGTGGTTGTTACCTCCAGTTATTTTTTTGGTGGTAGTGTTTGTGTATTTTCCGTGAACAGAGAATTCTCAACAGAAGAATTTCAAATGACAAATGATACTTAATGAAATGTTCAGCATCCTTAGCCATCAACAAAATACAAATCACAACAACTAGGAGATACCATCTTACACATGTCAGAATGGCCAAGATCAAAAACAACAATGATAGATTATACTGGAGAAGATGTGGAGTAAGGACCTTCCCCAAAGCAATGTGCCTTACCCTCTTTGAGGAGTGGATGGGGGTGGGGTGTGATGGTATGTGGAGGGAATGGGAAGAGGGTAGGGAGTGTGAACTTGGATTGGTATGTATAATGAGAGAAGATATTTTGTTTCCTTTTTTTTAAATAAATTCATTAAAGAGAAAAAAACTGCTATTAGATACTGAAAACTGCAAAAAGATTAAAGCATTATAAGTGGTTTTATTGTTTCTGATGCTAGGGATGGATCAGGGCCGCCATGTGCTAAGGAAGCCAAGCCTTTCTGCTGAGCTTCAACTCCAGGCCTAGCTTCATGGTTTTACATCAGCTCTGGCTAGAAATATAAAATAGATGGGGCAAGAGAAATGGCTTCATGGTTAAGAATACCCTTTGGTCCTGCAGAGGAGCCATCACCATCATGGTGGCTCACAACCATCAAGTTCAGCTCCAGGGGCTCTGATGCCATCTTCTGGCCTCCAAGGACAGCAGGCATGCATGTAGTACAAATACATATATGCAGGCAAAGCCATCATACAGGTTAAATAAATCTAAAAACATATTTAATAAATTAGGGAACACAAGAAATCACTGAATGAAAAACAGAATAGGAGCCATCTGTCTCCAAGAAGCTGAGGGAAGATGGTGGTAAAGTCAAGAGTAACTAGTTATTTATGCTTGCCCACATGTGGAGCTCTGATTTACAGATAGTGACCAATAAGGAAAGCGTTTCCCCACACTCAACTGACTATGTAATTGGATTCTTTATCTGAAATCAATGCTGGAATCAGACTAATGAAAAAAAAAAACAGATGCACATAAAACCTCACTGTACAGGATATCTTAGCTATGTTTATGGTACTAGATTGTATGAGAGAGTCCATGAATATCCAAGGATGTAAGATTTGGAAATCTGTGACACACACAGCCCACAGGGCCGGTAAATATTCTGGAAGGATATCTGTATTATTATTATTGTCCCGGGGAGAACTAAGTGCAAAGACAAAACAGAAAGTACCGAAGTGATCACACCTGTAATCCCAGCATTCCAGAGACTGAGACAGGAGGATTGATAGAAGTTTGAGACTAGTCTGAACTAGAGGAGACCCTATCTCAAAAAACTAAACCCACTAATGACAATAGCCAAACTCTGACCTTATTTTGGGCACGAATTTGCTTGAATAATGAGGCATGTAGAAAAACACAGTATAAATGCTACTCGGTAGAATAGTTATAAAGATGCCCACCAGGATTATACCCTAAATTTAGGATCAGAGGTGATGTTCACGTGCTTGTCTTGACTTTTCTCCATTTTCTGACTACCATACTCATATGATTCCTTTGCAGAACTAAAACCAAAAGCTTCTGTAATGTGTTCTCCCCCTCCCCTTCTTTCTGCTCTTCCTCATTTTGGAGACAGTGACACCAGTATCCTAAACTGGCCTGGAGTTGGATATGTAACTCTGCTGTCCTGACTCTTCTGCCTCCACCCCCTTAGCGCAGAGATAAAAGGTGTATGCCACTACACCTGGCTTAAGCCAATCTTTTTTTTTTTCCTTTTAAAAATGTGTTTGCTAGCTGGGCATAGTGATACACACTTTTAATTTCAACACTCAGGGGCCAAAGGCAGATGAATCTCTGTGAGTATGAATCAAGCCTGGTCTACATAGTGAGTTCCAGGACAGCTAATGTTACATAGTGAGACCCGATTTCAAAAAAGAAAAAAAATGATTTTTTATTTTATGTAAATGATTGTTTACATGTATAATTGTGTATGATGTGCAAGCCTGGCACATGTGCAAGAAATGAATGTCAGATTCCCTGGAATTGGAGATAAAGGTGGTTGTGAGTGGCCTGATGAAGGTGCTTGGACCTGGACCATGGTCCTAGGCAAGAGTAGCAGGTGCTCTTAACTGATGAGCCAACTCTAGCTCCTCACTTGGAATTGTCAGTCACGTGCTCTATGTTATGAACAATGACACTGCCAGTGTGTAAATTCTCATAATGGACAAATATATGTTGTCTCTATAGAATTTAGACAATACCATTTTCTACCTGAAAAAAAAGAAACTATAAGTGCAATCCTCAATTTGTTATGTACAGAAAAAAAAAACTAAAAAATAAAACAAACAACAACAGCAATAAAAAACTATCCTAAAACATGTATGGAATAAGGAAAGACCCAATATATACAAGATAAACTTGAATACAATCACAGTCCTGGAGTGCTGGAGAGGTTACCATTACAGTTTCAAGATATATTACAAAACCATGGCAAGAAAGTAGCATGACAATGTTGCAAAACAGACATGTAAACAAATGGAACAAAGCCAGACACCCAAGTTCAACTATTCATAACTACAGTCATCTAATAGTCTATCTACAAAGATCTCAGAAACATACATGGGAGAAAAGATTTCATCTTTAAGAAATAGTGCTGGGAAATCTGGATGTCCACATACAGATTGATTAAATTATACCTATATTAATCACCTTACATTATAACAAACAAACTAGCAAACATTCTTAAATCCAAATAGAAAAAGACCCAAATCCAGTATCTAAAACACTGAAATTGATAGGAAAAATAGTCAATACCCTAAGAACATAGGTCAGGGAAATACCTTTCTGGATAGGAACCCATTTTCTCACATAGATCAAAATGTAGAGAAGAAGTGATTGACTGTGTATGCTGTTCATCCTCAGCTGATGCACCTATACTATAATTTCCAAACCTAAGGCTCAGGAAAGCATAAGAAGAGGCACAATTACTGGTCGACATGTCAGAGAAACAGCAGGTGGTAACTGAAGTTTTGAACATAGATGACCAGGAAACAAAGCTGATCAGTTCATCTCGGATGCACATAGTCCCAAGGTATTCAGCTCCAGAATGTCTCTTGCTACTGCTGTACCTTCACATGTTTGCCACTGCCATTTTCCCCCTGGTATCTGGAATAGTGTGAACGGCTGTGGGTAGTGTCCCACTGCTTTTAATATACTGTATTATCTTATGTAAATATCCCATTCTACTGGGCACTTTTACCTGTGGATTATTATGAAGATGATTTCTTCATGAGCTGTAATATTTAAGGTGTTGCCCCCTACCACTCCTAAAACAGGGACTGCAAAGGATAGAAAACATGAACTAGGAAATGTCACACAGGTAGTGTCTCTGGACGACCTGTGTAAATTGTGGTTTAGGTTAATGATTAAGAAAAACAACTGAGCCGGGCAGTGGTGGCACACACCTTTAATCCCAGCACTCGGGAGGCAGAGGCAGGCGGATCTCTGTGAGTTTGGTACCAGCCTGGTCTTCAAGAGCTAGTTCCAGAACAGGCTTCAAAACCACAGAGAAACCCTGTCTCGAAAAACAAAAAACAAAAACAAAAACAAAAAACCATATAAAAGAAAAGAGAGAAAAGAAAAACAACTGAATCTCAGGAGCTAAATTAGCTCATGTTCTTTTAATCATAATATGAACAGATATGTTGATGGGTTTCAGCATGCAACTTAGGTGAGAAAAAGCTTTTAAAATGACTTAAGATTATATTAAGATGTTTTTACTAGCAACTTTGAGGAATAAAACCTGAGAAAACAATTTAAAGTTTTGAAAGTAACATAGTTAAATAAGAGACTTGTTGAAGTCAAGGAACAAGAAAAAAGCAGCCCAGTTATTATTTAGCCTTTCTTTTTAGGATGTAATGGTGACCAAGGATTATGATTATTTCCTTGTGCCCATTTCTGCCTTCAGCTTCCTAATATAAAAAACTGTTGATGAATTGGTATGCAACACAAGAATTTAAAGTGTAGATAACCAATTGTTTTTCATATATAAAACTTGAGGTTTGTGATTCTTCTAAGAGTCCTTAAAAATTATCATTTGAGATAAGTAATAAAATATATTATCCTCTCTTTGTAACCATAAAATACAGCCTGCCACTAAAAGAAATTACCGATAAAAATGCCTTGCTTTCTTACACTCTGCCAGTCTATAACAAGTTCCGTGGATATGAATGTTTGTGTGTTTTTATAACAATTTTTATATATATAGTACATAGGATATTTGATTATTTAAGGAAAATGGAAATTTCCCTTAAATTCTTTATATTTTAATATATATGTTGTATATATTATAATATAATATTATATATAATTCATTTCCTTGTATTCATTATAAACATTCACTTGAAAAAAAGTATGTAAATACATTGTAACTTTTATATTGCTTGAAAGACTTTGTTGAGATATATAAGTTGTAAAGGAACAATGAAGACATGAGAGAACAGAGACAAAAGAAAGACCCTAAGAGTGTATGTGTGTGTTCCCCCCCTTTTTTTTGCCAGTTTCAGAGGGATAAGTTTTGTCCCCTTTCACCAACCTCAGAGAATTAAGTTTTATCCCCTCATATAGAAAAATCAAGTTGAGTGATTAGTCCTCCAACTCTGTGGGTCTCCTTCAATCTCTGAGACACTGGGTCCTTATGGCAGCAATACAAAATAATTCAAAGAACTAGAGGTACAGGAAATTTGTTGTGAGATTTTACCTATTAGAAATGTCGGAAAGACTAAACACATGAAGTCTTTTCTACATTGCAACATAAACAAGATCTGGACAAGAGCAAATAATAACCGTTGACATGAAAATATTAATATGAAGGGCAAAGTCTTTTGGGACCTCAATCATAAACATAGTTTTACAGGCAACTATGGAAAGTAGAGAGTGGCAAAAATTGTCTTTTTCAGGGGAAAATGTGTGTGTGTATTCTTGAATATTATTTTACCTGGACAAAGATGTGGTAAATTTGTTTATGCTGCAAAATATTTCTTTAGCTTTGTAAAGATTTGTTACATTGGTTCACTCTGCATTTGTTTAATGATGTCAGGGTGTATGTTTAGTTGTGAAGATATGTGTTATTTGTTTTGCCTTTCCTGACAAATGTACCTGGTTGATATAATAAAAAGCTGAATGGTAAATGGCTAGTCAGAGAAAGGATAGTAGGGCTGGCAGGCAGAATGAATAAATATGAGGAGAAATCTAGACTTGATAAGAACAAAGGAAAAAGCAAGGAGATAATGAGGGAGACACCTGGGGCCTGCCACCATACAGACAGACATGAGAAGCAGTGAAAGTAAGATACACAAAAGAAAAGAAAAGAGAAGTAAAAGGCCCTGAGGTAAAAGGTAGATAAGAAGAAACAGATTAGTTTGAGTTCAAAAAATGCTAGCTAGAAATCAGCCTAAGTTAGGATGAACATTCATAACTAATAAGAAATCTCTGTGTCACAATTTTGGAGCTGGTTGCTGAGTCAAATGACAAAGCCCAGCGTGTGTGTGTGTGTGTATGTGTAACAATAATTAAAGAGATACCACGGAATTGTGAGAGACCAAAGGATTGCTGAGAAGGGATGGATGGATTGGAAAGGAAGGGGGAAGACAATGTGATTATATTAATTATAAAATATTAAATATTTAAAAATCATTCTTATCATGAATATGGTATTTTGTGTTATCATATACCTAGATAACCCATAAACACTCAAGTACATCTGAGCAATATATTCCTCTGCTTCATTTTATGATCCACATATACCAAACTGCTTTGTTCATGGGATGCACCTGTGCACAGTCATGCAGTTTCTGTTAATTCATGCTTTCATCACTTTAATGACGCTAATAATTGACTTTCTAATTCAATGTCTGGAACAAAGAGTTTCTGTGTTCTATCTATCCTGTGGAATTTTCCACTGAAACATTAAATTTTTCCCCCAGAAATCTCTTTGCATTTCTTAGTTTGGGTACTAATTCCTTCTACTAAGAAAGAACAGAGAAGTGATTCTGCTTCATGACTTACATATGTGACAAATGTAACTCTTAAGTCCACGCTATGTTTCCTTCTTGTTCAGTAGATAAAGAGCCAAGAGGGATTTTAGGATGGCATACACTTGCAGACATCACTTTAGTAATGAGCAGTAGAGAAGGTGTGAGCTGTTATACTGACATGGACACTGACATGCTCACTGACACCTCCTTGTCTGCTCTGTCCTATACAGTATATATGGTTCTCACTGAAAACAATGGATTTTTTTTTACAAACTTCCCCAAGGGCAGAACACAATTTCTGTATTCTAAGTCAGGAAAACACATCGCAATGACTGTCATCTTTGTATATCAAGGATACTCCATCCCCAGTAATCATGCATCCATATCCTCAACTATCTTCCCCCTGTCAGGGCATCATTTCTCAAGAACTGCCCAAGCTGATGAATAAATGACATCAAAAATGGAGATGCAGTGTTTGGAATTTACCCAACTGGTCTTCAGTCTTGCTTTGGTCCAGTGTTTCCACTTTATGCTCTCTTCCCTAGGTTTTGTAGTGGTGATGTATATTCTGTACCATTATATGTTGGAAGTATGTGATCTTTTCTTTTTATTTTGATTTTATAGAAGATTATATTTAAGAGGTTGCATGAATCTCAGAAGGGAATTTAAATTTTGGAGTTTTAAACAATGTACATACTATGACAGACCATGTGAACTTTTAAAGTTGTACTAAATGAATTTTGCATTATGATATTGTTGAAAGTTTATTGGGGCCATGGAGTTAATTCTGATAGTTTGGATGTAATTGGCCCCTAAAAGTCAAAGAGAGTGATACTATTAGGAGGTATGACATTGTTGGAGAAGATATGGCCTTGTAGGAGGACGTGTGTCACTGTGGGAGTGGGATTTGAGGTTTCCTATGCTCAGGATAGTACCCTGTGTCACAATCTACTTTTCATCAATATGAAACCAGCACCATGTCTGCCTATACTCTGCAATGTTCCCTACCATGATGAAAACGGACTGAACTTTTGAACTCTAAGAAATTACCTCAATTAAAAGTTTTCCTTTATTACTTTTTCAAGACAAGGTTTCACTGGTGCTTTGGAATATGTCCTATAACTAGCTCTTGTAGATCAGATTGGCCTTTCACTAACAGAGATCTGACTGCCTCTGCCTCCCAAGTACTCAGATCAAAGTGGACACCACCACCGCCTGACCAACATTTTCCCTTATAAGACTTGCCACAGTCATGGTGTCTCTTCATAGCAGTAGAAACTCTAAGACAGGTACCATCATTACTTTTCTTATTTTTTTTTCTAAATTGCTTTAGGATTATAGTATCTTATATTTTTTACTTTATTTCATTTTTTAAAACAATCTTTCCTTATTTTACATACCAAGTTCAGTTCCCTCCTCCTGCTCCCCACATCTTCTCCTCAGCCCATGCCTATCAATTCCTCAGAAATGGTGAGGCCTTCCATGGGGAGTCAATAAAATCTGTCATATCACTTGAGGTAGCACCAAGGCCCTCCTTCCTTTATCTAGACTGAGCAAGGTATACCTCCATAGGAAATGGATTCCAAAAGAGCCAGGTCATGCACTAGGGATATATTTCTATGGCCAGTGGCCAGTGACCCAAAAACTATCCAAGCCACACAAAAGTCACCCACATTCAAACAGCCCAGTTCAGTCTTATGTAAGTTCCCCAGCTATCAGTCCAAAGCTAGTGAGCTCCCATTAGCTCAGTTCTGCTATTTCTCTAAGTTTCCCCATCATGGTCTTGACTGGACTTCAAGAGCTAGGCCCAGTGCAAAGCTATGAATCTTTGCATCTGCTTCCATCAGTTACTGGATGTAGTTTCTATGATGACAATTAAGGGAATAATCAGTCTGATTACAGGGAAAAAGCAGTTAAGGAACCCTCTCCACAGTTGCTTAGATTTTTAGGTGAGGTCATCCTTGTGGATGACTGGGAAATTCCCTGGTTCTAGGTTTCTTGCTAACCCCATAATAGATATCTCTATCAAGATATCTCTTTTTGTTCAGAGACTCACATTTGTAATTTTAGAATTTTAAAATTACAATTAGTCTTAAGTAGACAAAATTGATCATTTAATAATTTTTAATTAATTCCAGAAAGTCTATCATTGTATTCTCCTAATAATATATTGCTCCCACTCAATAAAATGGGAAATTCTTGTAGTACATGAATCTCTGTGTGTGTGTCTCTATGTCTCTCTCTCTCACTCACACATATACACACACATATTATATATTTTTATATTTTGTTCAGAGATCACTCCAAGTTTACTTATTCTGCTAGTGCTGTTAATTGTTAACTTGACAGATGTAAGAATCTTGGGGACATGGACCTCTACATGTATCTAGATATCTAGAGATAGATAGATAGATAGATCTTTAGGAAATTATCTTAATTATGATAACTGAGATGGGTTGAACCACCCTCTCTGTGTTTTACCTTTCCCTATTCAGAGAAAAATGTAAGGACTATGTATCAGTGGAGATGACTGAATATAGCAACAAACTAATTACTGTTTATGATGCTCTCAAGGGAATCAGCAACAGAAGAAACAAAGTACACCAACTTGGTGGCAAGATGGAAGGTAAAGAGAGAAAAAGTGAATAATCTTCATTGTGCCATACTCCTTTCATATGGTGTGCTACCAGAAAGTTAAACACACATTGGCAGTGAGATTTCTAACATTCATTAAGATAATCAGAGCAATTCCTTAGTTGAGGCTCTCTACTCAGGTGATTGCAGCCCACCCCTTGTTGATTTGGATGGGCCAAACTGAATGCTGGGAAAAAGTAGGCAGAGTCAGGGAAATGCCAAACAACAAAGATACAAGAACTTTACCTGGTAAGACACAACCTTGTGGAGATACACAGAATAATAGAAATGAATTAATTTAAGATATAAGAGCTAGCTAGGAATATGCTAGAGTCTTTGGCCAAGCAGTGTTACAATTAATGTAGTTTCTGTGTGATTATTTCAGATCTGGCCAGCAGGGAAATGAATAAACAGCCTCTATCTACAGAATGGTGTCCAATGTCTGGCTGACTACATTTACATGAAACCTGAGAGAGCTTTAAAAGGAATTCACAAAAAAAAAAAACCCACAGAGTTTAGAACAGCTTTGTAATAGCCACATTTTTTGATAGGTTCTGTTTGCTGGCAGCAAGCAGGGGTACCACACCTCTTTTAAGAGGCAAAAACTTCATGGTTTCTTTAAAAAATGGCTTCCTGGTTTATCCTGAAAGAGTGACCTCTGTTTCTTTTGGGGTGTCCTGTACTTAAATGAGGTCTGTGAGCAACATGTTACAAATTGTTTAATAGTGACACAGAGTCACTATGACCCTGGAGCTGGGGCAATGTGCATGGTTCTTAGAGGCAGTTAACATGCCTCCACCATTTTGGGCTGGGCAGAGACAACAGGACTGGCCATGGAGTTAGTCCTAGCCCTGCTGCTTAGCATTTTAAGAAGCCCTCCTGGACAGGAAAGGATTACAGATATGCAGTAGAACAGATTCAGACATAAAAGAGAAGACACAGTATGCTAAAAAACATGTATGTAGGTTTGGGAGAGAAAGAAAAATTATATAGAAAGTTATATTTTAAAACCATAAATCGTTTTGAAAAGTAAAACAAAGACTTTAAAGAGACAAAGTATAGATATAGATTAAAGACAGAGTATAGTCATAGATTAAAGGAGTAAAGAAAAATAAGTCAGATAAAGATAAATGGTACACAGAGTGCCTAGAAAGCTAAGTACCGAGAAATATTTCATTTTATGGGCTGCTAAGCTAAATCAACATATATATTTTAAAGATACCTTGACTTCAAAATTTGGGTCTAAGGATATGTTGCTTTGGAAAGGGGGCTCTGCTTTTGTTTCCAGAGAAGATAAGTACCTGTGACTTACTTCCAGGCTAATGTGGTTTGATGGAACAAGACCCCATGAAAGGTTTCTGCAACTCCCCCAAATACTTCAACCAACAAAATTCAGAAAGCAGTTTGGAGACAATTATGCCCAAATTCTCAAATATTGATTATAAATATTTGTTTACATTTAAAGAGGGATATGATATAGAGATTAATACTATGCATAAATATGGATCTTGGTCTATTAATAAAAATTTAAGGTCAGTGTTGTTATATGTGTATTTCTGCTCTGGATTAAGGTGTTGTGTTTGTACAGTTCATTTTAAAATGTATAATTAAGAAATATAGATTAATAGATAGTCCATCTATAATAGTCAAACTTGTAGTTATGTTTGTTAGAGATATGTTTCAGAATAGCCTCTCAAAGACTAACAGGCTATGGAATTTAAAATGTTTGAGGAACTTAGGATTTTTCATGACAGTGAGACACATCTGCTCCTGGAAGCAGCAATCAACTTCAAGAGGATGATGTGCACCAAAGAGGCTCCTTAGGGAGTTTGTTAGCTATTTCAGCAAGAAACTGCTCTTGCCTGGACTGGTTGATGTTATGCTGTATGAACTAGACATGCAGGACCCACAGAAAAGTGACTGAAGAAGTTGCCTAAAGAAGGAGAGATAGTCTTTCAAGATTTCTGCTTCATGAGAGAACTTCCAGACATTATCCAAGACACAGAAGAAAGCAACTGATGAAATTTTCCAGTACAGGGCATAAGAAATCTTCAAATTTATTGCATGGAAAAGTCTGCCAGATATTATGGGCCTGTAGGCTAAAGTTGGATGCTACAATGATACAGAACTTTGGGTGACTATCCAGGCAGCAAGATGTCTCTGTCAATTCTAGAGTTTAGGAAGTTGCTTACAAGGCTAATTTAGGTAATATTTCTGTGTTCTTTGATGGAGTTGAAGAGTAGATAGTTATAATTACAGTTTTCCTTAGTTATGGTAAAAATAAAATAGATATAAATATTGTTACTATAATTCTTGCTTGATAATTGTTTTTTTTGTGTGTGTGTGTAGTTTTACTATGTTAACCTTAAAACCTTCCTGTTTATTTAGCCAGAAATCGGGAAGTAAAATGAACAAACAGCCTTCATCTACACGTATTCACTAGTTAGACAGCCAGATTGATAAAATAAAAATAAATAACTGATTAAAAATGTAAAGAAAGATTTTTTTAAAACCCTGCAATATTGTTCAGGCATGTACATCTATACATAAAAACAAACAATCAGAAAATAAATAAATTTTAAATAACAATAATAAGTAATAAAAGGATAATGTTTTCACAGAATCTTCATATTTATTTCCTAATATAAAATATAACCCACTTTAATTATCTCCCAAATCCTTATGGATAACAAGACTTTAAAAGTCTCAAATGTCTTAACTGCAGGTTTTTATGAATATAAAAATTAATATACAAGCTTCCCACAACTGTGTTCATTCTTATTTCAAAAGAGAAATACAAATCTACCATATATAAACAATAACAGTAAAGCAAAATCAAATCCATAAACAGAAGCACAAAATCTTATACTTCAATGACAAACCAAGCATCTGGAAATCAGAATGCAATCTTCTAGGATCCATAGAGGCTGATTATTAAAGTCCTTGGAGAATATTTATGTTTTGAATGTCCTATCAGTTAAATGTGTTACTATAGATCAACTCACATACCCCCTCATTATCTCAACTAACATTACACCACTTTTAAAAAAATAGAAAACAGAAAACCAAAAGTATCTATTTATTCTTAATAAATGGTACAAAAACTTAAGGTCTGCTTCAATACTCATTTTTGTAATCTGTCATAATTTGATATTTATAACTACCTTATCTACTACTTGTTCTGTTTTACCTGTATCCTTATGAAGAACTTCAATACATCTGGATTATTTTCATTCCTATAGGATATGGACCATTTGTCTTCTTTAGTTATGTATTACGTTACCTGATGATAAGCAGTGATGTGTGGAATATCATTGTGGTAGTTGAAAGCATTCTGTCAGATTGCTGATTATGATTTTGGCAGACACATGTTCAGGAAAATGTCCATAACTGGAATGAATAAAAATTCCAGGAAGACAAAACAATGCCACCTCCATGATAAAAGTCATCCATTGTTGTCAACCTGCCACCACATAAGTAGATGATCACTCCAAGAAACAGTGTCATAGTGACAGCTCAGTGCTATTCTTTGTTGTTGGTTGACTTGATACTCAGCATCCACTGCATCCAAGTCAGCCTTATTAAGTAAATGTTCATATGTCAAGTTAGTAACTATCTTTCAACTCTGCCACCATGATTGCTTCATTTGTGGGCCCATTACAGAAGGTCAAGAATTGCTAGAAAAAAGGTCAGGTATCCTATTTACTTGATGATTACACTATCTTTTCTGAAATCATTTTTTATAATTATTTACATGAAGCACAGATATTATTTTCCACCATTGGAGAAACATTAACAACACACTACTTTCCCAAATATCTTTCTCACCAAAGTTCCAACCATGTTCTTTCCAAGTCCACAATCATCTACCAAAAATCATTGGCTATAGACCATGATTCAGTAAACAAATGTACATTTGGTCTGGCCATTTCCTCTTACAAGAAAAATGAACAATTTCATGCACTGCCTGAAGTTCTGTCCAGTTAAATGATCTTCCTTCATCATTATCATTCAAAGTTATTCCTGAAAAAGCACTATAATACTACAGCTAACAACTCCTGAATGTTACTTACAGATTGCTTAGAATCACCAATATCCTAAGACCTAGTCTTCTCCTCCATAGTCAACCTATCATTTGGCACATGCCATAAGTCCATAGGTAGATGCTTGGGCACTAAAAACCTTTTAACAAGAAAGAGAATCATAGGTGTTTGTCAAGTTCTGCATGTTAATTTACTTATGTTCTTAAAAATTCTCAGACCCAATTAGATACATAAAACAATTCTTCTCTAATATTGGGGCATCCATATTTAGCCTATAGGCCCGTAATATCTCATAGCCATTTCAGAGAAGCATGAAATTTGAAGACCTTTTCTTCTTTTTAATGACAAAGCTCATCAGTTACTTATTTTGTGTGTCCTGCAGAATGTCTGATAGCTTCTTTTTAAAGCAGGAACACTGAAGAATCATTCCATCTTAGGCAAACTTTGTGGTGACTTTTCTATGAGTCCTGCATGTCCAGTTCATACAAGATAACATAAAACAGCCCAGACAAGAGCAGTTTCTTGCCCAAATGGCTAGGGCCTTGTAACACTGAAAGCAAATTCAAAACTAAGTTTCTTTAATTACCATCAACCTCTGTGAAGTAGGTGTTGTCTGAAGCAGATATATCTCACTGTCTAGAAAAGTTTAACTTCTTAAAATATTTTAAATACCATAGTCTATAGATCTTTGAATTGTTGAAGATTATCTAACTGGAACATATCTCTGTATATCTAGAAAACCTAACTAACATGATAAAAGTTTTATTATTATAAATGACTATTATCTGTATTTTTAAATTATACATTACAGTTTAAAAAGGGCTTCACAAACACAATACCTTAAACAAGGGCAGAAATACATACACACAGTGTAACAAATCAACCTTAAAATTTTGTTCATAGTCCAAGATTCATTTAATACCAATGCAAAATATTCATCTTTATATTATATCTCCCATGCCCCCTTTTAAGAACGTGATTGGCTAAGACCATTTAACTCTTTATAATCAACCACCTTTAAATGAAAACAAACATTTATAAACAATCATTTTGGGAAATTTTTGCATATTTCCCTGTATTTCTGCTTCCTGCTGTTTGTTGGATGGAATATTTTTAGGGTTTATAGAGACCTTTTGGGGATTCTTGTTTCATCAAACCACATTAGCCTGAAAAGTAATATCCAGGGATATTTATCTTCTGTTGAAACAAAAGAAGAACCTGTTTATAAAATAAAATATCCTTAGACTCAAATTCTGAAGGCGAGGTACCTTTAAAATATATTTGTTGGCATAATTTTGTAGTCTGTACAATGAAATGTCTCTCTATACTTAGCTCATTCACAGTCAAAAAAATTCAAAGAATGTTGACAGAAGTTTCTGCCCTGATTGATCGTTCAGGCTTTCTTTTAGTTCCAAAGAAACACAGAGCTCTACATTAATTATAAACTGGTTGGCCTATAAGCTCAGACTTCTTATATCCTACATTAATGCATAATTCTTGTCTGTGTCAGCCACATGGCTTAGTACCTTTTATTAGCAAGGCATTGTCACCTTGCTTACTCTGCATCTGAGTCTTTCCTTTAGCAGAATCCTCCTGTTCTAATTACCCTACCTCTTATTCCTGCCTGGTTGCCCAGCCTGGCTACTGGCCAATCAGCGTTTTATCAAACTGATAAATCTTTACAGGATACAAGATCATTGTCCCACAGTGCTCCCCCCACTTGTTTTTACAAAACAAGGGTACTGAATCTAATCTTTGTTTAGCATTCTTCCTGACCATTATCCATAACAACTTGTCCAACATTTTAAACAAAGAAAAACATCCATAATCTATTTTTTGGGAATGTGGGCATACATTTCCAGGATACTTCCTGCTGATTAGGGGCACTTAAAATCTTATATGGCCCTAAAGAAAATTTTGAATTATGATCAAGTCTTGACTGAAATATTCTGTGAGGCCTGATCATCTCAGCCAGCAGCCTTGAAGCTGTTCTAGATGTAGAACTCAGACATCTGGGCCATTTGCTCCAATCAGAGATTTTTCAGCAGGGTTTTTCTTGATCAAATCTGATTTTTCTTAACCTGAAATAAGTCCACAGCCTCTTATTTCCTGTGGAAATAAAAGCAAAACTTCTTTTCCAAAGTAACATATATTTTGACGTAAATTTTGATGTCAAGGCATTTTCAAAATACATATGTAATATTAATCCTGTAGCATTTATAACTGAATGTATTTTAACAGCTGTTGCCCCTTTCTCAGCAGTCAAACAATTCAAAGACAATACAATAACATATAGTATCCAGATTCTCTGTGTATTATCCATATTTACATACCTTCATTTTAAACTCTATTTTTTTTTATTTTTAATTTTGGTTTCTTGAGGCTAGGTTTCTCTGTGTAGCCCTGACTGTTCTGGCATTCACTCTGTAGACCAGGTTGTCCTTGAACTCACAGAGATCTGCCTCTCTCTGCTTCCTAAATATTGGGATCAAAGGTGTATGCCACAACACCTTGAACACACAGAGATCTGCCTGCCAAGTGGGAGACATCTGTCTCCCAAGTGTTGGGATTAAAGGTGTGTGCCACCACACCCAACTACTGTCTTTTTTTCTTTATTCTTTTAAGGACTTTATCCTTTTTCTTTTCTATCCCAAGCCTACATATGTTTTTTAAACACACTGTAAACCATTTCGAGGTTATCTTGTCCTTTTAATCTATCTTTACTGTATATCTCTTTTTCTGACATACATTTTTAATTTTCTAAGCGATATGGCTAGGATTAAAGTTGTGGCTTTGGCAGCTGGATCTACCCCATTCCTTAGCTTTCTGAGAGTCTAGCCACATGACAGAGGTACTGGTCAAAGCCATGTTTATTACCAAAACTATATGGATTTTCAAGGTCCATGTCACTATCAAGAACAATGCTGTCAGCTATTCATAAACACCATTTAAGTGTTTTGTGGTGGGGCCTCTTGAAAGACCTGAAAGGGTTTTTCAGCTAAAGCTGAGTCAGGAAGCCTCTCTTAAATGAGATGTGCTTGCCTCTAACAAACAGAGCCCACCTGAAAAAATGTTGCTACCAAGAAGCCATGCTTAACTCTGTTCTGTTGTGTCTAAAATTATTTTCCATGCTCTCTCAGGTTTTATGTGGATGCAGTTGTTTATGCTGGTGCTAGTTGTTGACTAAAGGTTTAAACACAATAATATACACAATCTAGACTCTGTTCATTTTCCATTGTTATGTACCTTTATTTTTTATTACTTTTATTCCTTTAATATTATTTACTTATTTTTATATCTGTATATACTCCTTTTTTCTCTCTCCCAAGCCTATGTACATTTTTAAACACACTGTGACCCATCTATAAGGTTTTTGTTTAAATCTGTCTTTATTTCTTATCTGTAATCATTTTCTGAGAAGAAATACCTTTTTAAAACTTTTTTAGGTTTTATGTGGATGTACACTACTGAAATTTCGTCATCATTATGCAACCAGGGAATGCTTGTTCATTTCCCGGCCACCCAGACCAGAATAACCACACAGAAACTAAATTAATTACAATATTGCTTGTCAATAGTTTGCATATTTCTAGCTAGCTATTATATCCTGTACATTTATCTGAGAAGTTGTTTGAACTGTGTGAAATCTCCTTCAGGGAGACATGTACCTCTCTGTCTTGATCCCTTAACTTCTTCCAGTGTAAGATTTTCTGGTGAAATTTTTGGGGAATATTTTTGAGGTTTATTGTTTCAGTAGTGTGATAGGTTGAGGGACAATAGAATATACAAGAGTGGGTACCATAACAGTACCAATCTGGGTGCTAAAACCCTGGATGTTCCTGAAGAATGCTTCCAATTACTCCAGGAGGTTCTAGCAGTTTATATTCTTCAAAAGAATCAGCAGCAGTGGCAATGAAAACCAACTGGTCATGGGGGAGGGAAAGTCATGTGAGCTAAAGACAAATAATCTTCATTTTGCCATGGAAATTTTATCTGAGATGCTACCAGAAGAAGTCCAAATCAGAAGTGAGTCTTCCTACACTAATTAAGGAGATCAGAACACTTATTGAGTTGAGGCTCCCTACTCAGGTGAGGGTAGTTTGTTGTCAATAGACATTGAAACCAATCATAATTACATAGGTACCCAAAGAGGGGGAAAGAAGTAATGTCTAAGACTGATTTTTGTGGGTTTCTCAGAAGACATTTGTGTAATGACATTTTTATAAATGTGACAGTTCAGTCCTAGAAAAGTGCAGCTTTGTCTCAGTGGCATAATAGGTAAAGTACTCAGAAAATAAAGAGAAAATATGGGGAATCAAAAATAAGGAGATTCAGTCAGGGGGTGTGTTCTCTAGATATCCTTCCACAGGCATTTGTACCAGTTATTATCCATCCAACCTCAAGAGTATCTGTACCTCACAGTACTTGAACCACTGCAAAGAATATCTCTGAGTCCAAGGCCATCTTGATCTACAGAGCAAGTTCCAGGACAGCCAATGCTACACAGAGAAATCGTGTTTTGAAAAACAATGACAACAAAAATAAATAAAATATATAAGAAAAGGAGGCAGGGTATGGATGGAGCAGCTAGGATATGGGCAATGGGCAACAAAAATCCTATTTTAGGGATGTATGGGTCCAGACTCCAAGACTTGGTGCATAATTATTGCCCCTTCCAACTGAACATCTTTTCACAACAAAGATACAAAGGTAAATTCATTAAGAAGTTATGACAGTAATGGATGAGCATCTAAATCTAAGTTGGGACCTTTATAAGTGAAGGAGCTTTTCTGGGGTCATATGCTGATAAATCTAACCTTGAAGCATCCCATGGGACTTCCTCACCCACATTAAATTTTTTTCTTTCTCTTCTAAGAGGTATTTCTTAATACAAGGATTAGCTGGCTATCAACCAATGAAGCTCAACTTCAACTTCCTCATAAACACAAATGTAAATAACAAATATGGCTTCTAAAGCCTATATCATAAAGTGCCCAACATAGAGCTAGTGATAAAATGGTGCTACCTGTGTAGGCTCTCAACAATAGATATCAGCAGAGATTCTGTATAGATGATTTCTGCATAATTTCCTATAACTGATATTTCATGGTAAAACTTAATCATGTTCACAAAACTGAGGCACAGTTTCAGTTGCCATAATACCAAAGTATATAACCACTAAACCCAGAACATCCTGCCTGCATTTTTTAGGATCTATAATGTACAGTGGCATTTCATCTATATTTTAATGAATATTAAAAATATATTAAAATATTAAATATAAAAATATTAAATATTAAAAATATCTTCAGCTTAGCTGAAGATCAGAAAAATAAAACAGCCACACTGGCTGGCATTACAGACCAGGCAACAATGGCACACATGTTTAATCCCAGTAGTCACACTAGTTGCCATTGAAACCAGGCCTTTAATCTCAGGACTAAAGAGAATTGTAAAATGGGAGGAAACAGTTTTTAGTCTCAGTCTCAGTCTCATTCTGAGATTACTGGAGGCAGAATCACTCATGTTGATGAGATTTTGTATGTGTCACATTTAATAATACTAGGATACACAATCTCATAGCAATTACCACTTTCCCTGCCTCTCACAATCTTGACTCTTTCTCTTCTACAATATTCCTGAGCCTTAGGTGTGAAAGTGTTCTTTAGATATATCAATTAAGACTTGGCTCCGCAACTATGAATTTTGATGGGTTATGGTTTTCTATAGTTGGTCTCTATCTGTTACAAAAGATATTTTTTTTTCCTTCATGAGGAATGAAGGGTATACTTTTCCTTGGGTATAAGAAACATATTTATAATGCAGTTGGTGATAGGCTTATGTAATAGTGCTTCATATCACTTTGATAATTGGTTTCTTACAATATACCTGAGTCCACTTACCCTGAGTAGTTAGATGAGTTTCCAGTAACAGGCATGGTTTTCTTCTTATTGAGCTAGCTGGACTTAAACCCAATTAAAGAGCTGTTGGCTAATGCAAAAGGTGCATGTGCTGCTGCTACTGCTCCCTTAGGGTTCTCATCACATGCTAGTCTGCAGTGACATGTTAATTGTATTTTAATAAATAAATACTGCCTGAAGATATGAGACTAAAATTGACCCACTGGTCAGCCTTACAAACCAGGTTATAGTATCACCCACCTTTAATGCCAGTAACCACAATGACATGCACCTTTAATCCAAGTAGACCAGCTCAGTGAAGCCATTCAGACTGTGGGAGAAGCAGGGTCTTGGTACTCAGGAAGGCACAAGGTCAGCAATGACAGACAGACACAACACACAGGAGAGTGGTTTGAATCTGCTGCGATTTTACTGAATTCATGTTTTCATTATATAGTATTCAAACAAAGAACAAATCAGAAGGTCGTGTATCATAAGTTGGCACAGTATGAAAGCTTCTTTTAGTCACATCAATGATTTCTATGAAGAGCATTTTATCAGGAACAGGTGTTAGACATAAGACATCCTTAGAAGAGGAACTCTTGTCCTTGGGAACATAAACCTCAGGCAAGTGGTTTCATATTATGAATAGAAAGTTTCTGTCTCATTATCGCTATCATGGCCCTTCCTCTTTCTAACCCCTTCTTTATCTCATCGAGTGATTCTCTGCACCTGCCAAAATACACTTTTTTATACCTTCTTATACAGCAAACACTCTGAGGGTTGGGATAAAGTTCAAAGTATAATAAAACACTCTTTGTCTGTCAACCCATCTATTCCCTTGCTCATTATACACCCTGTGTATGACAAGGGTTCTGCTGTACTCTTATACATTCCCATATTGTGCTTCCCTATCCCAGAGCTGTTCCTGAAGAGATAATCCTTGTCTTGTAGATATATAGTATATTATTATTAAAAGAGATTGTACAAAGACCATATCCAAATAGCCAGCTAATCAAGAAACCCATCTATGCCTCAGCAGTGGCTAATACAGGGCTGTCTGCCATTGACCTCCATGAAGCCTAGCCCCATAGGAAAACACAGCTCCCATCCGGCATAATGACATATGTCATGACACACAGACGACATGAGTTGGTGTGGCTGCTATAGAAATAGGGTGGTGCATGCCTTTAATCATTTGGATCCCAAGTGGATACCAACTTCACATCTATGGGGAGCAGCTCAAAAGGTCCACAGAAGGTTTTCAACCCTCTCCTGCCTGGCTTGATTTCACCTACTAAGCATTTTTGTTGTTGTTGTTGCCAAAACACCTCTACCACTTGGGTGGGCTACTGTGTGATGACGCGGCACTTGCCCAAGCTAGCACATGCTTTCCCTGTGACGTGATGACTTATACAGTTTCTGATTTGAGTTCTCATCTTTCAGTTTATGTTCCCAGATCACTGGTGCGGTAGAATTGTCTGTCTTCTGTCAATCATGTTTTAAATAAATGCTGATTGGCCAGGCAGGATGTATAGACAGGTCAACCAGAAAGGAAGTAGAGGTGGGGTGAGGACAACAGGAGAATGCTGGGAAGAAGGAGGCCCATTCATCCCCAGTCCTCCCTAGACCACGGAAGAAGCAGGATGTGTCCTGCCCTGCTGAAAAAGGTACTGAGCCATGTGGCTACCATATATTAAAATAATGGGTTAATATAAGCTACAAGAGCTAATAAGAAGCCTGAGCTAATGGGCCATTCAGTTTATAATCTTCTGGAGACCTCTGTGTGATTTTCTTTGGGGCTAAATGGCTGTGGAAACTGGGCAAGACAGAAACCCTGACAAGCGGCCCTCATGTTACAGAACATGAGCTCAGGGTTCCTTGATATTCAGGCCACCAAAAAAACAATCTCTGTGTCTACAATTGATTTGATTTCCCTTAAGAATTAGCTGTGGTTGAAGAGGAATTTCAGGTGGTGCATGTAAATTGGGTGGATACAAATTCTAGTTGCATTCTAGTTATATTGCCTTCCAAAATTTTCCCTATAGGAATCTTAATGCAAAGGGAAGATATTTTCTTAGAATGGATCTTTTTACCACATAAACCAAGGAAAAAAATTAAAAACTTATGTGGAAAAGGTTTCTGGATTAATTATAAAAGGAAAATTGAGACTTTGTTAACTAGCAGGGTAGACCCAACAGAGACTACAGTTCCCTTTTCTACTGGTGAAATTAAAAAAATATATATATGGGAAGGTAATGAACCCTGGCAAAGAGCTTATGCTAATTTTTACGAGAGATTAATAGCAATTATCCCAAAAGCAATAGCATGAACCTTATAAGGAGAACCACATTGTATGTCACATGCCAATAACTGGAGCCTGTAAATTCTATAAGGATGCAAATAAATTAGGAAAGGCAGGTTACAACTCAGAAGATATAAAAAAGGTGGAACAAAGCCCTTATAATTCTGTCCAGAATTCTAATGTTACTAAGGAATTTTAAAGAATCTCTCAATATATTCACTTATATGAAATATGCAGAAAGAGTTGTCTTACATATTGAAACTACTGAATTTATACCAGAGGATACAGAATTGACTTCATTATTCATTCAAGTTCAAGGTATAATCAGGATTAAGCTTTGTCCCATGAATATAACAAACATCTGATCCCATAAGGGTCTGCCAGGTCCTCTAGAACAAGATAATGCTAAAATTGATCAATTAGTGTTTGAAAATGTGCTGAAGGCCTCAGAATTTCATAGAAACATCACATCAATAGCAAAGGTTTAAAGAAAGCAACAAGCTAAGGAGATTATAAGGAGATGTCCTACTTGGTCTTTCTATAAATTAAACACCACTACCTGCAGGAAATAACCCAAAGGGTACTCAAAGGAATAAAACCTGGCAGATAGATGTGTTCCACTTTGCAGATTTTGGAAAATTAAAATATACACACCACACTATTGACACTTATTTAGGTATTCAATGGGCAACTGCTTTGAGCTCAGAAAAGACTGATTCAGTAATCATGCATTTATTAGTAGTTATGGCCATCACGTATATACCTACACAAATAAAGAGAGATAATGGTCCAGCTTGTGTCTCTAAGAAAACAAAGCAGACTTTTGCTCATTATAATATAAAACAAATTACATGTATAGCAAACAATCCTACAGGTCAGGCTGTTATAAAAAGATCAAATCAAACTATAAAGGATATGTTAAACAAACAGAAAGAAATGAAAAATGCCCACAGAAATAGATTCCATAATGCATTATTAATCTTTAATTATCTTAACACTAATGAAAAAGGAACAATGGCAACAGAGAGACATTGGCTAAAAGAAAGAACTTCTGAATTAAATCAGCCATGTGTTGACCTCATAGTGGAAACTAGAAGTTGTGCTACATTGGGGAAGTGATTTTGCCCTTGTTTCCACAGGAGAAGAAAAGCTATAGATAACATCATAATTAAAAAGGAATCAGTTTGAAAAAGAGAAAACTCTTGGAAAAGAGAAATGACAGTTATTCCACAAAATTGACAATCATACAAGTGGTAAGGAACCTCATAAAGTTTGGGGCAGGGTTCTATTCTTGTCTTTGAAGGGAAATACTCATCTTCAAAAAGTCAAAAACCTTGGACATTTAGATGCCTAAGGAATAAAAGAAAGCTATCCAGAAAGAATCACCAAGTAAAGAGAAATCTGACTTATGGTACCACATCCTCTAAAGGTTAAAATTTCATTATGTGAAGATATATAATAAAAGTATAAATAATTTAAAAATCATAGTTGTCTTTGGAGTTAAAGAATTTAGGAAAGGTTTTACATTTCCCTTTAAATATTCTTGCTTCTCTCATAACTTTCATTGAATAAATGTCTATATGAATAATGTTTAAGGTTTCTACAATGAACTATACATTTTCCTGAAGTAATCTTTGAAGTTTCCAGGAAGAAGATGGGGCCATACACTGACAATTCCACCTGGCTGTTATGACATCATGATGCTGATAGCGCTACCTTAAGATCAGTTTTCCGTCTCAGCTTCTCACAATAATTCCAACTCGGTTAGCTGAAATTGTGCCCTTCTTACAACATTCTGGCCAGAACTTCAAATAAAGACCTCAGAAAAGCCCTACAAAACACTTAGAAACTATTTGCAATTATACCAGATGGTAATCTTAAAACTTAAACATCATTTTAGTCTTACAGGGTCCCATAGAAGGAACACTATGCCCATGACACCTTGAAGCAATTTTAGAAGATGATGTCCCCTCTCACAACAAAGTTTGTCCTCAGGGTTAGGAGCAGCAATTAGGGTTTATTATAACTGGTATAGAGTTGGGAATTGGGGTGTAAAAAGGATAAAGGGGATATAATGTGATAAAATAGAAATGTGGATTATTGAATCTACATTTTAAAAGCAACTATTAGTTTTAAATATTTTACATTAATTTACTTTTGTATTGTATACAACTTTTGTATATTGATACAAATTTGAGATTAATTTTGTTAAAACATATTGTACATACATTTCTAATCTTGTTCAAGGTATTGTACCTATGCAGCTAATTTAGCAATATAATTCAAATATCTAGTCCTTGAAAATTATTATCATCATCAACTGTTTAGGAAAATAAAAATATAGTTTAAAAATTAATCACCTAGCATAATCAAACTGGTAGTCACATTAGACATGTTTTCAAGGTCAAACAAAGATATAATTTATATAGTTTGGTCATCTTCAAACACTTCAGAGATCTACCGAACATGACATTTAAGATGTTTTAATAACCTGGGTTCTTCTTTTAATGACAATTTTTCATGTCTGCTCCTGGCAGCACCAGTCTACTTCAGAGAAGATAATGGGCATTGAAGAAACTCCACATGGAGTTTACTTTCTTTGTGATAAAAATAAGCCATTGGGCAAGAAAGCACCCCTGTCCCAACTGCTGACCTAGCCTTGACTGCTGACTGTATGCTGACCTAATTAAACAAGCAGGACACAAAATATCCTGCTTCACAGAAAAGTCTGTTGAATAATCTAGGTCTGTAGGTCGAAGATGGATGCTCCAATATTGCAGAGGAATTTTGAGTGACTGTTCAGACAACCACCTGTTTCTGTCATTACTCACAGTTTTTGGAAATGACTTGCTTGCTGTTCCTGTTTACTTAGTTAATATTATATTCTTCTTGGGTCTCTGAGTGAAACAGTTCTCAGACATAGTCTTATTCTGAGATTCTGGTAGGCAGAATCACCATTTCAGATTGAGGTTGAGATAAGAGCCAGTGGCTGGCTATTTTGCTTTTTGGATCTTTAGGTTGAACCCCAGTTTCTGAACCTGAGTTTTATTAATTATGATTCACTAGTTGCTTTTTTGGTTCATAGGCATCATAGCTAAAAAACACTGTTGCTTCCTTCCTTTGCAAACTTGCATAGCACCTTTTGGTACTATGCAAGATAGCCCTTAGAGAGAAGGCATTGATGGTCAATTCCAGCTCTGAGACTCATTTCTGAAGAGCATGATATCTTACCTTCTATTTCCATTTTTTTTGTTGTTGTTTTTCAAGGCAGGATTTCTCAGTAGCTTGACCCTGTCCTGGAACTAGTTCTTGTAGACCAGGCTGGTCTCAAACTCACAGAGATCTGTTGGCCTCTGCCTCTTAAGTGCTGGAATTAAAGGTGTGTGCCACCACTGCCCAGCCTTACCTTCTATTTCTAGGAAGCAACCAAAAGGAATAGCAGTTTGGGAGAGTCTCTTGGACAGACATGGCCAACAACTCAAAATAAGGCATCTTATATCTGATATTGAGTTTTTTGTTAGGTTGTCTTTGGCTTTTAGCAGGAGCATTTGAAATATTTATTTAAATGATGTATTATGCATGCAATTGCATGTACTATAAGGCTTTTAAGTATATATAGTTAATAACCTTTCTCAGATACCTTTTTGGTTCTTTTACCCTCTTCCTTCCTACTGCTGTATTTACCTCACACCCTACCTTAAGGAGCCCTCTTTTCCCATTTCCCTAATCAGACCTCTTGTCTTATGATAGTCCCATTTACCCTCCTTCCTTTTTCTGCATTAACCTCCTTCATGCCACCCTAAAGGTTCTTACTTTCATTCTTTATATTTGTATTTATTTAGTTTTATGTGTACAGCTATTTTGATTGTATGCAGGTCTGCGTACCTGGACAGAAGTGCATACCAAATACTCTGATAATTGGGTTACAGGTAGTTGTTGAGTCACCCTAAGGTGCTGGTAACATAACACCTGTGAAATATTAAATTCAAGGATGAAACTTACTTAGAATCATGTTTTTGGACACATAACTTTTGGGTATGTGGCAATGCAAAATATTATGACAAAAAGTACACAGAGAATGTTTGCTCATCTAATTGTGATCTGCAAGTAAAAAAAAGCATAGGAGCTAGGGTCACCACAGTTCATTTAAGGGCCCACTCATAATGATCTGATCAATCCCCATTAAGTAATTTTTCTAATTTCCTCCTATATTTTAATAGAACCCCAATGGGAACAATACTTCTAACAGATGAACTTTTGTGAGATAGCTAATAGCTAGGCCATAATCAGGGGTAAAGTGATATGTGTTCATTACATATATGTAACATGAAGGGCCTGCTTGTTGGAGTTACTGTCCTGCCCAGTTCCCACAGCTGGTAACCACCAATGAAATTAAAGAGATCTATATTAATTATAAACTGATTGGCCCATTAGCTCAGGCTTCTTATTAGCTCTTGTAGCTTATATTAATCCATTATTCTTATCTATGTTAGCCACATGGCTCAGTACCTTTTTCAGCAGGGCAGGTCACATCCTGCTTCTTCCGTGGTCTTGGCAGGACTGCGGAGGAATGGGCTTCCTCCTTCCCAGCATTCTCCTGTTCTCATTGCCCCACCTTTGCTTCCTGTCTGGTTGTCCCACCTATACTTCCTGCCTGGCCAATCAGCATTTATTTAAAACATGATTGACAGAATACAGACAATTCTCCCACACCAACACCACATATAGCTAAGAATGCACTCACAAACAACTTTGCGAATAAGATTCTTATGACTGGTTCTGTTGTTTGGCTTTATGCTAAGTTTTTTTTTTTTTTTTTTTTAACAAACTTTGGTTTCATGGCATCCCTGGATTACATTCCTAAATGTATGAATAGATTTTTATTCTCTACTTATTTCGATTTTACAGTCATATTTCAAACTGTTATGATATTAAGGGTCATTCTACTCTATCAGCTTCTATGTGTATCATTATACAACAGGGAATCAGTGTGGAGAAGAGAGTCTAGTATCAGGGTTTTGCCTTTGGCAACACAGCTTCCCCAATTGTAACACTTTCAGCTTCCATTAAAATTTAGCATCTCATTCAGGAAGCTTAGGTTAGTGGGACTTGACAATCTGCCTTCCTGATCAGCTCTACAGTGATTGCAGTACTTTTGTCTGAAGCTGTCACTTAACAGCAATGATTTGTATAATGACCATTTTAGAGAAGAAAAATGAAGGTACTAAGAGGTGTCAAACACTAGTCAAAGTCTTTCTTTGATTTCCTAATTTTCACCATTTCCTTTTTCTCTCACCTCTTCCCTCTAATTCTATTTTTGCTGGCTTTAGTTGAAATCACCTGGCTACAAAGTTCTGTTGAAGCTACACCAGAGCTCAGGACACTTTCAACTTGAATATGAGAAAACTGCTGATATCTATTTTTGGGTACTCAAGTTCTCAGGCATGATAGGAACAGTCTCTCCCTAACTGCCTTCATGAAGAAAAGACACGTAAGTTACTGTTGCATCCCGAGTTTGCTGTGATATCTCCAGAAATACACCATAAGTAAGAGAAGGACTGTAACACATGTGAAAGTAGAGAGATTTAAAAATTTGAGTAAGTAGCAGCACCGTGAGTGGATTTGGATTTAAAATTAAAATATTAGTTATTTTTGTCAGAAAGAAATATGTTAAAGTCCACCTCTCTCCTTTCTTTCACTATGACAAAATTTCTTATCACAGAAATTATAGCTTCAAAATAACTTAGAAATATAGCTCAGCTATCTATTTGTCTATTGTGTTGAGTCAAGTAATACTTCATGAGTATCGATGAGTGGAGCATAAAAAATGATTTTATAGCTAGCAGAAACCCTGAATATAGCAGCAGCAGGGGACAGAATGTGAATTGATCATTCCTAAGTTACTATTGATTTTCAGTTAAAGTGAGGGAATTTCCTTATGACTCTGACTTAAGGTGACAAGGATACAATAATTTTTATGGTGGTCTGATGGGGTAGGTGGAATTTTGTGAATTTGGGGGTAAACAGATCCACTTAAAGTTCTGATTATGCAGGGTTTAATAAAAATCACCCTTAAATGGTGTGGACAAGGTAGTTTGGTTCAAATATGTTAATAACAGCTTCTTATCAAGTTTATCAGTGCAGAAATTTTGGGAAGGCTTTTAAGTTTTCTCCAATGCTCATTATGTACAACAAGAATGCACAGAATAATGCTGGTGAGGGTACTTAATACAGTACAACTGAAGAAGTTCCTAATGTTTGAATCATTTGTCTTCTAGAAGCCACAAATATGAACCCGAAATCCCTGAAATCACCTGCGAAGACATTACTCCATGTACTGGCTGATTTGGTGAGTCAGCTTTATGCAAGTTAGAGTCATCGGAAGAAGGAGGCTCAGTTGAAGAAATGCTTCAGTAAGATCCAGCTGTAAGGCATTTTCTCATTTAGAGATCAATGGAGGAGGGCCCAACCCATGATAGGTATTGCCATACCTGAAACGCTGGTCTTGAGTTCTATCAGAAGATGGACTGACGTACTCATGGGAAATAAGCTATTAAGAAGCACACCTCCATACCCTCTGTTTCAGCTCCAGGAACCTGCCTGAGTTCCTGTTCTAACTTTCCTCACAGATGAACAGAAATGCTAAAGTTTAACCCAAAAAAGCCCTTTCCTCTTCTTTTTGGTCATGGTGTTTCTTCACAGTAATAGAAACCCTAACTAACACACTCCACAATGTTTTGTTCCAAATATTAAGCATTGTTTGCTCAGGTGTATTAATATAATACTCAGTTATCAATAAACCCATCCTAATCACCTGCATTAATAAATATGCATTTAACCAAGTTTAGAAAGCATGGATTGAGAATAAATACCTGGAGTGAAACACAGAAAAGAGAAAAAAATCCAGATAATCAATAGTGTTTAAAAATGTATTCTCCAACCCATGCACCACTGGGACATTGTGATATGCAATTCTTTTATTCCTTTGTGGTTATGAAAACTTATGTTCTCTTTCTCCTTCACTAAGTTACAGCTGCATTTCACCAGTATGACCTCAAACAAGAGCTACACATTCTGTGTGAACAAATCTTAGACTAAAATAAATTTTAAAACAGTATACATTTTTACAGGCCCCTGGAGTTATTTCTAGTCTCATATATCTTGTCAACTTCAGAGTCTCTGTTTGAGTGGTAAACATTTTGCAATAATAATTTCTAGTCAATGCATACTTTACTGGAACAGGAAAAAATTACAATGACCAGACAAAAACAGAAGAGTTCTATAGGGTCTTTGCTACAAGTGAGTAAATAAATATGCTGTCAGCTATCTGATCCTGTAGTAAGAGGAGCGGGCCGCATTCCTGGTGCCCAGATAGCTTAACCCCCAAAATAACCACACAGAAATTTTATAAATTAAATTACTGCCTGGCCCATTATCTCTAGCCTCTTACTGGCTAACCCTCACATCTTGATTCAACCCATTTCTAATAATCTGTTAAGCACCATGAAGTTGTGGCTTACCAGGAAAGATTCAGCATGTCTGACCTGGAGGCTCCATAGTGGCTCTCTCTGCCTGCCTTCTTTCTACCAGTATTCAGTTCTCTCCCCTGCCCCGGCCTATCTAAGTTCTACCCTATCAAAACGCCAAGGCAATTTCTTTATCCAACCAATGAAAGCAACACAAATACAGAAGGACCTCCTAAACCATTTCCCCTTTTCTGTTTAAACAAAAAAGAAAGGCTTTCACTTAACATAGTAAAATTATATAAAACAAAACAGTTATCAAGCAAGAACTACAGTTACCATATTTATATTTACTTTATCTTTTATCATAACTAAGAAAAACTACATAACTATCCATTCTTCAACTCCATCAAAGACTCCAGAAGGATATAATATTACCTAAGTAAACAAGAAGTAAGCAACTTCCAAAACTCTAGAAGTGACAGACAGATCTCGCTTCCTGGACAGTCACCCAAAGTCATTGTCTTCCATTGGGGCATCCGTCTTTAGCCTACATGCCCATAGTATCCAGCAGACTTTTTCATAAAGCAGGAAATTTCAAAGACAATTCAGTCACTTTCTTCTGTATCCTGCAGAATGTCTGGCAGACTCTTTCATGAATCAGAAACCCTGAAGGATCATCTCACCTTTAGGCAAGTACAGCAGTCCTTTCTCTGAGGGTTCTTCTTGTCTATTTTATGTAACAGTCCAGGCAAGAGCAGTTTCTTGCCAAAGTGGCTAACAAAATCCATAAGGAGCCTCTTCGATTCCCATTTTTCTCTTGAAGTAGATAGGTGCTGCCAGGAGCAGACATGTCTCATTCTCATGAAAAGCCCTAAGTTATTAAAATATTAAATGCTATATTCTGTAGTCTTTGAAAGATATGAAGAATGCCTATTTAACTGAAATATATCTCTATATATCTAGAAAATCTAACATGACTACAAACTTGACTATTATAGATAATTATCTATTAACCTATATTTCTTAATTATATATTACATTTTTAAATGAACTACACAATCACAATACCTTAATCAAGATCAGAAATACATATACATATAACAGAATTGACCTTAAACTTGTATCAATAAATCAAGATTTATACCAATACAAATTATTCATATCTATAGCATATCCCTCTTTAAATGTAAAAGAGCATTTATAAACAATATTTGGGAATATGAACAAAGTTATTTCTCTCCAAACTTCTTTCTGCTGTATGGGGGCGCTGTTAATCAATTCTTTCATGGTGTATCCTGTGTGGCAGGTTCATCTCAGTCAGCAGTTGAGTGAAGTAATTTTCTGAAGGTGTTCACGGTGACCTTTCAGGAAGTCAGGGTCCATGAAACCATATTATTGGTCTGGAAGTAATCCATAGGTTCTCATCTTCTGTGAAAACAAAAGAAGAACCTGTTTTTCAAAGCATCGTATCCTTAGACCCAAATTCTGAAGTCAAGATACCTTTATAATATACATGCTGGTTTAGCTTAGCAGACACACAATGAAATGTCTCTCTGTATTTAGCTCCTTCACAGTCAAAAAATTAAAGAAAACACAATAATACACATAATCTAGGTTCTCTGTGAATTTTCCTTTTTTATGTGGCTTATATTTCTTTATTGTTTTAATCTATAACTATCTGTATTCTGTCTCTTTAAAGACTTTACCTTTTTTTAAAAAAGCATTAACTTTATATTTTGACTCTGTATACTCTTTATCTTTTCTCTCCAAGCCTATGTGCTTTATGTAACACTGTGACCCACTTAGAAGTCTTTTATGTCTGAATCTGTCCTATTGCATTGTCCTTAATTCTCTACTGTCTTGAAGAGTTTTTAAAATGCTAAGCAGCTTGGTTGCAGCTGCTCTGGATGTTGGCTCCACCCCTCTCCAATTTCAAAATGGTGGACGTACCATTTGTGCTAGCTCTGGGGCCACCAGGTAGGAGCCACTTTCAGCTCTTTAACTCTGAGAATGAGCATGCAGCACATAAACTCTTTTTATCTGAGTTACAGATAAATCTGCCAGGCAGAGCACTGCACAGCCTGGAAACATCTCTGTGTATGTTGGCAGAAATCTGCCATGCTCTCCTGCTTGTGCACGCCTAGTAAACCTGATCCTGCCATCTGCCCAGGCAGGGAGTGCTGAGTCACAGGCATGGTCTCAGCTAGTTTCCTCCCAACCCTAGTAGGCACAGAAACACCCGGGTCAGAAAATGTCATTAAAATGCTTTATAGCCAGAGTTCACACTGGCAGCACAGCCCAAAAAGCCTCATTTTAAAACTGTGCGGCTTTTTTTTTCGGCTGCTGAATCAGGAAATTCTCTCTGCAGCATGCCACCAGCAAACAGCAAAAAGCTGTGCTAAACTCTCTCTCTCTCCTTTTTAAGCCCTCTCAGGTTTTTAAGTGGATTTAGTCCATCTCGTTGGGCACCAATCTGTTGTAAATGGTGAGCAGGCCACCATTAATTATGCCTTTATTTATTTATTTACATTTTAAATAAATTCTGGAAGCCTCTTTCAGGAGTCATGCTTTAGATATTCTGTTGTTTAAGCACAGGATATATATTGACAAGTAGAAAATGAGAACTAAGAAATGGACTTTCTTATTTGATGTGTTAATACACAAATCCCTCTGTCTTTCTTAAATTTTGTTCTCTCATCAGAGAAAAAGTCTCTTTATTCATTCATTCATTCACAAAGAACTATTGAGCTTCTTTTTTTTTTTACCAAATTTGTTCATTTTTTAGAGACTTTTTGGTGAGCATGGAAAGAAAAGGTTTTTCTCCCCGTAGTTTCCCTAGAACCTAGAGTCATGACAGTATATACAATTTTTCCACATAGTGGAGAGATGTTTCAATGGTTAAGAGCCCAGATGTCTTTCCAGAAAATCATACACAGATGTATTTCCAGGAGAGAAAAGATGGAGAATAGTTGACTATTAAATATGTATGTAGTTAGAGGGAGAGGTCCTGGATTAGATCAGACTGACTGCTGATTGCTTCCACTTTAGATTCAAGACAGGTGTTATGTTAACTCCATGCCAACAAGCCAACTTCCTTAAACTCAGGCATGCCACAGATACCCACATACTGTACTTGGCTTGTCTAACATGATGCCAGCAGGCTAACCTACATTTCTGTTGCACCAGCAGCAACTAGAAATAGGACTTGATAGTCTACACAGGCATTCTCCTCTGCAGAAATTTCAAAGGTCCTATCAATGCCTATTCAGTCATGTCCTCGCAGTTATGTTCATAGCAGCATTGTTTGTCATAGCAAGAATCTGGACACAACCTAAATGGCCCTTGTCTGAAGAATGGATAAGGAAAACGTCGTACATTTAGACGTACTACATGCAGAAAAAATAATAACGTCTTGAATATGGGAGAAAAATGGATGGAGCTAGAAAACATCATTTTGAGAGAGGTAACCCAGACCCTGAAAGACAAATATAATATGTACTCACTCATAAGTGGTTTTTAACATAAAGCAAAGAAAACCAGCCTATAAATCACAATCCCAGAAAACCTAGACAACAATGAGGACCCTAAGAGAGACATACATAGATCTAATCTACATGGGAAGTAGAAAAAGACAACATCTCCTGAGTAAATTGGGAGCATGGGAACCTTGGGAGATGGCAGAAAGAGAGGGGAGAGGAAAGAAGGGGAGCATAGAAAAATGTAGAGCTCATTTTAAAAGGCAATAAAATTTTAAAAATTGCCTCCTTTATATATTCTGCTCATATATATTTTCATACATGTGTAGATGTATGTAACTATAATCATATAAGAAAAGAGACTATGACATTGAAAATTGAAAAGGCATGGGTTGGGTTTGAAGGAAGGTATCTGAAATGTGTTGGAGAGAGGAAAGGTTGGGGGAAATTGATGTAATTCCATTTCAGTTAAAAACATATTTTTAAAAAGACCCAACTGGCTATATATATCTAGCTCAGTCCAATACAAGAGTGAGAAACAGAGCCAAGTTTTGTTCTTCCCACTATTGTAAAGTATATAAATTCAAACTCTCTGTGGGCAGGTCTGTATCACTTTCTACACACCCCCTGCAGCTCATGAGTTATGCAATGGTCTCTGACTTTGGTGCTATGTGTGTTTGTGTGTTACCTTTGTTTATCTTCTGTGTGGTAGGCTGCAAAGTTCTTGTTCTAGAACTCTTTACTTGATGGGTGGATGTCTTAATTTTCTATGTTGTGATAAACACCATGACCAAAAGCAAATTGGGATAGAAAGGGTTTTTTTCAACTTACAGTTGTAGCTCATTAGGAAAGTCAGTCAGGACAGGCACTCAAGGCAGGAATCTGGAGCCAGAACCTAAAATAAAAACCAAAGAAGAGTGCAACCTACTGACTTGCTGGCTTTGGCTTTCTCAGACTGGTTTCTTACAGCATGCAGGGCTGTTTGCTTAGGGGCAGCACCACCCACAGTGAGCCATGCACTACCCACATCATTCACTAATTATGAAAATTCCTCACAGGTTAGCCCTATGGGTGGCTCTAATAGGAACTTTTTCTTAATTGTTGTTCAACCCCCTCAAGATAACTACTAGCCTGTGTCAAACTGACAAACAAGGAAGTAGTCAGCACAATCCAGGCCTTGTCAATTTGACACACAAATGCATTGATGTTCAGCTACAACTTTTCCGTTCTCATTTGTTCCTAAGCAGTCATGTTACTATCAATACCATAGTATAAAACATCCCAGATTTTAAAAACTCCCATAATCTGTAAAAATGTTATCACTTAAAAGGTCAAAGTCTCTTTGAAACATCTGCATTATCCAAGTTAGTTAGTTTTCTATGCTGTGATAAAACACCATGTCCAAATTCAGATCTTTGACAGGGCATTATTTCAGCTTTTAGCTATAGTTCAGCATGATATAAATTCAAGGAAGAAATACAGGCAGGAATGCAAAAGCAGGAATTAAAAAGGAAGATATAGATGTGCTGCTTACAGACTTGCTTGCCCTGAATTGTTCAACTTGTTTTCTCATAACATCCAGGATTTTTTACTTAGATATAGCACCACACACAATGCGCTGAGCCTGTCAATGCACCTCAAACAAGCATTCCTCCAGATCTTACAGAAAGATTTTTTTCCAAATGAGGTTTCCTCTTCCAAGAGGACCCTGGCTTGTATCAAATTGATAATACCTAGTTAGCAAAATTAAGAAAGGGTGAAAATATGTGTGAAGCAACACACAATAATTTTGGAACTCTATTTTTTGCAGCAATATTTGGAAAATGTGACTTTAATTTCAATATAATCTAATAATTATTCTCTAGATATTTGTTATACCAAGTATAACGTTCAGGTTTCAGGTACAAAAAAGCTCTTTTATTCTCTAATACTTGTCAGAAATCAATAGTTTGTTTGATTTAATTGCTTTTATACTCCTGTGATAAAATAACATGGCCAAAGCAACTTGTTAAAGAGTGCCTAGTTGGAGTCCATGATGACAGAGTATGGTGGCAGGAACAACTGAGACCTCACATCTTGAACAACATAAAGGAGGCAGAGAGAGCACATTGGGGAAGGCACAAGTCGTTTTAAAACTCAAACTTCACTCCCAGTGACCTCCTATAGCAAGACCCCAACTTCTAATCTTTCTTGCTGACAGGGGTTTCTCTCTCACCTGGTTCCTCAGTCATCTAGTCACAAAGAAACACACAGATGTTTACATTAATTATAAACTGGTTGGCCTATTAGCTCAGGTTTCTTATTAACTCTTACAAGGTTATTATAAGATATAAACAAAGGTCAACAGCCATTCAGGCTGTACAAGAACACAAAGCCACTAGCAAACCTTCAGAGGTAATAATGGTCTTGCCTTTAAAATGGCTAACTGAGAAACCCATATGTGTTAAACAATGGCCTTTGACAGAAGAAAAACTGGTTTTAGAACAGGTGATACAGGAGCAACTAGATGCTTGCCAAAATGAAGACTCAACCAGCCCTTGGAATTCTCCTGAATTTGTTGTTAAAAAGAAATCTGGAAAATGGAGAATGGTGACAGATCTAAGAACTGTCAACAAGGTTATTCAACATTTTCCCAAATAGTTCTGCCAATTGGTGGCCAATTATAAAATTATATGAGCCTATGGGGACTATTTTACTTCAAAACACATTAAACTAAGTCAAAATATAACTGAAATATATCTCTATACACCTACAAAATCTAACTAACATGACTACAAGCTTGACTATTATAGATAATTATCTATTAACCTATATTTCTTAATATATATTACATTTTTAAATGAACTACACAATCACAATACCTTAATCAAGAGCAAAAATATACATATAACAAGATTGACATTAAATTTGTATCAAAAACCAAGATCTATACCAATGCAAATCCTTATAGCATATCCTTCTTTAAATGTAAATGAACAATTATAAGTAATATTTGAGAATATGGGCATATTTCTGTCCATACTGCTTCCTGCTGTTTGGGGCTACTATTAATAAGCTCTTTCATGGTGTATCCTGCACGTTAGGTTTATCTCAGTCAGCAGTTGGGTGAAGTAATTCTTTGATGGGTGTTCAAGGTGACGTTTCAGGGGGTCTTATTCCATCAAACCACACCAGTCTGGAAGCAATCCATAGGTTCTCATCCTCTGTGAAAACAAGAGAAGCACCTCTCTCCAAAGCAACATATACTTAGCCCCAAATTTGGAAGTCACCTTTATAATATACATGCTGGTTAGCTTAGCAGCCCATACAATAAAATGTCTCTCTGTACTTAGCTCCTTCACAGTCAAAAAATTCAAAAAAATTACCACAATAATATAAATAATCCAGACTCTCTGTGAATTTTCCATTTTTACATGGCTTATTTTTTTTTACTCCTTTTAATTTATGACTATCTCTACTCTGTCTCTTTAAAGACTTTACCTTTTATTAAACCATTAACTTCCTTTTATGATTTTCTATAAACTTTTTCTTCTCTCTTCAGAACCTTCATACATTTAACCAACACTATGACTCATCTGGATTTGTCTTTATTGCATATCTGTAAATCTTTACTATCCTGGAATTCTTTTTAAAATGGTAAGCACTTCTTAAAACTTAAGGTGTGCTATTACTATTGTATATACAGTACTTCCTGCTTGCCCTGCCCAGTCCAGCATGGTGGTGCCGCTGAGTGTAACACACACTGCCCCACTTTAAGGCACACAGCCAGTACATGTTGCCATTAAGTAAGCTGCAGCAGTCTACTCACAAGCCCCATTCAAATGCTCTGTATCCAGATCTCCTGCCTGAAAGAGTCAGAGTTTGTGCTGGCAGGACAGCCCAGAAAGCTAGCAACTCAAAACAGTATGGCTTTTCTGCTATCACTGAGTCAGGAAAACCTCTCTTAAAGGAGCCATGCCTCTGCTTGCTTCTAATAAGCAAAGCCCATTCAAGAAAATGCCACTACCAAACCATGTTTAACTCTGTTCTTTTGTGTCTAGGATTACTTTTTAAGCTTTCTCAGGTATTTATGTGAATGTAGTTACCTACATTGGTGTGCCAACCATGTTGGGTGCCAATTTGTAGGAGAGAGGTTGTTTATTGGTTCCTAGCCACCCAGCTAGACCTGAAATAATCATACAGAAACCATATTATTTAAACCATTGCTTCTCATTGGCTAACTCTTACATATGAATTTAACCCATCTTTATTAATCTGTGTATTGCCAGTGGCAGTGGCTTACCAGCAAAGTTTCGGCATGTTTGACTCTGGCCATGGCTCCGTGGCATTTCCCTGATTGCACCCTTCTTTCTCCCGACATTCAGTTTAGTATTCACTGCCTACCTAAGTTCTACCCTAACTGGCCAAGGCAGTTTTCTTTATTCATTTATGGTAATCACAGCATACAGAGGAAAATCCCACATCAGCAATCCATTGTGAAATCCTACACATTTTTTTCCTGCAGATTCTTTGGGCACAAAAGACAGAGGAGCCATGGCTGCTCATCAACCCCAATACCATTGACAGTGACCCTGATAATGGCAGGAAAGAAACAATTTATACAGGGCCAGCTTTTGTTGGGCTATGGACATTTCATAAACTCATGTTCTGAGACAATTTCACTAGCATTCAATTTTTGTTACTATACTGCCAAAATCATCTTTAAGCACCTTCTTTCCTCTTCAATTTTATAAGAAGGAACTCTTCAGTTTATGTCACCTTCTTAAATACATCAATGTGATGAGCCAGGATACTTCACAGACAGAAAAAAACAAAAAGTTTTAGTCTTGCTTACTAAATTCTTTCAAGAGCTTTGGCAGCTTTGTCCACTGAACTAGATCTCTCTTATATACCCTAGTCACTCTTACTTCAAAGGCAACAAATAAGTTGTGCTGTTGTCTTCTCCAGCTTGATTATTCTTAGAATCACTCAAGTTTACTCATCTTTTAATTTCCTAAATGTAATCATAAACAAGATTATTCTTATTCTCTCTTCACTAAAATTTGATACAGAGGCACTTGCAGGTTAGAAGTGGGACTACATTCTTCTTCCATGTGACATCTTGAAGAAGCAGGTCAGAATAAGTGGGGTGGTAGATAAAAGACCTTATTCTACAAGGCAAAGAGAAAGAGTTTTAAAATTCTACAAGGAGATGAAAGTGGAATTTTCCTCTGTATGCTGTGATTACTGTAAATGAATAAAGAAAACTGCCTTGGCCAGTTAGGGTAGAACTTAGGTAGGCAGTGAATACTAAACTGAATGTCAGGAGAAAGAAGGGTGCAATCAGGGAGATGCCACGGAGCCATGGCCAGAGTCAAACATGCCGAAACTTTGCTGGTAAGCCACTGCCACTGGCAATACACAGATTAATAAAGATGGGTTAAATTAATATGTAAGAGTTAGCCAATGAGAAGAATGATGAAAAGAATGATGAAAGAATGATGATATAGCAATAAGAAATAAGACTAACACAGCCAGGTACAAAAATGAAAATTACTATCCTCAGGGCAAGGACCTCATGAATTTCAAACACTGCAGCTTATTTTTATGAAACAGATGCCTTTTTTGGACAGATAAGTGGTGATGAGAAATCTCACTGTGTTACTCTGTGACTTAGAAGGAAGCATCTGGGAAACATCTTGAATGAGTTTCTACTGTTAAAAATTGAGTTAAGTCTAAGGCCTGGAAAAGGGGAAAGGCAAGAGTTCAGGAGCCTCGGTTTATTCTGATACATCCCTAGTGAGGGAGAGAGGCTCAGGAAGGCATTGGTAAAGATGCAGAAGACTTGATAGTGGTGTAAGACAAGAGAAAAAAAAAGGCTATTTTCATGTTAGGAAGTTTAGAGGAAAAGAAATCACTGATTGTGTTGGCCAAGGACATTTCTAATCAACTAGGAATAACTCTAGAGTAGAATATAAAATGAAAGTGAAACAACAGAATATTTTAGAACAGGATATTTATGAGGAGGTGAGATAACTGGATGTTCTAAACACCTCATTCTTGAGAAAAGCTCATAATTGAAGTGAACAGCTCAAAATAGCTTAAGAAAGACCCTGTAACTGACAAAGAAAGCCTGTTCCCTCCTTACTGGTGAGCATTTCCTTGTTACTTTTCTATTTCTTTAACAAAGCACCATGACCAAGGCAACATATGAAAGAAAGTTTTAATTGGGGAGGGGGGTTATGGGTTCAGAGGTTTAGAGTCCATGATCATCATAGCAGGGAGAATGGAAGCATTCAGCCAAACATGGTGGTAGAGCAGAAGCTAAGAGGTTACAACCTTAACTGCAAGAAGTAAGCAGAGAACCATTTACATATGGCATGATCTTCTGAAATCTCAAAACAGAACTTCAGCACACCTTCTTCAACAAGTCCATATTTTCTAATCTTTTCCAAACAGTTTCACCAAGTAGTGGACCAAGAATTAAAACATATGTAACTATGGAGGTGAATCCTTATTCAAACCACCACAAGTATATAAATCACTCTCAGAGAAGCCAAGCTACAAAGAAATCTCAGAAAATCCCAAGTACCTGGAAGAAACACAGACTAGATGAGCAAAGACCAGATGATTGTAGGAAAGGTCTCAGACCAATTCAACCATAGGGAAATGACACCTTCCAACCTGTTCAGCTACCTGCAGTCTAGTCTATGCATTGTGCTTGAGTTCTCCTAATTTTGTGACTAGCTTCCTAGGCTGGGAAAGGCTCTGATGATGCAGATGTCTTTGAGTCATATTTGCTCCAATAATCATTGCTTCACTCATATTTCTGCAACACCAAAAGAGAAAAAGAAACCTTGCTGGTTCACCAAGTTTTACTTTGGCACTGTATGTATTTTGTCAGTAGTCATGATTGGGATGAGTAAGCATTTGTTCACTTCTTCTGAGACAACACAGAGTAATTAATACTCAGGATTCTTTAAATACAAAAACAAATCATCCACATGGTAATATCTGACTGTTGATGATTCTTATATTCTCAATGCACTTGAAACAATCCTCAGAGCAAGAAAATTAGCCATCTTAGTGAATATGGTCTTTAGAGTTTCTGGCACATGAAAAAACCTGCCCAGCCCCAAAACTGCAAATCTGTGGGTGTCCAACAGAGTCCCCTTTCATTTGAAGAAGAAAACCTGCCTATAAGAAGACATGTCTATGTGAAGACATATGCCTATGTGAAGACAGAGTCAACAGCTGTATTAACAATGGGAAATGGGAGATCTCAATTTGTATAGACTCTCCCAACACCAAGTTATTGTGCATACATGTAATTGACAATTTTCAATTTCCTAGGAACTAGAAAAAAAAGATTATTGAACAGTTCACCGTTTCAAAATTATTTTTTATTATTTTTTAAATGATTGTAATTCTTTTAAATTTTTACAGTATTTTTAGAAATAGTTTTACTTTATTCCTCTTTTAGTTTTTTAGTTTTATTTTAGTATTAAAGGTTAATTAAATTATTTATGCATGTATGTGGTATAGATATATATGTGCATTTATGTTCATTATAAACACCCATGCATATGAATGAAAAACCCAGGGAGAGACACCAGGTGTCCATTGTTTTCTACCTTATAATTTTGGGACAAGTCTCAAAACCTGGAACCCACTGTTTTGGCTAAGTTGGGAGGATAACAAACCTAGCTAATCATCCTATACCATACTCTATAGAGCTGACATTAACTCATGTCTCTGCTAGGTGCTTAACTTTTGGGTGGATAATAGGGATGAGAACTCATGATTTTATGCATACACACCAGGTACATTACTCATTACGACATCTTTTCAGTCTGTCTTTCCTTTATTTTTAGAAGTTTTAAAATAATTATTATTTGTATTTTCATTCTATACATTAATTTAATTTTGTTTATGAATTTGGTGGAAGAAAGAAACAACTACTCCTAGTCCTCCATGCCCTCCCACCAATGATGAACTCTACCCTCAAATAGCCAAGACACATATGCCCCACAACCTTGCTGCATATATAATAATGAGAGAATAAAGACAAACAGAGAACCAATCATGATGGTTTATTTTTGTTGTCAATGTTAGCTAGACAGGAGATACAATTATGAGTCTGTTTAATGAGAAAGGAAAATTGATTGTGAATGTATTCTGAAGGGTGCCATTCAGAAAGGAAAAGAAGAAAATTGAACTGAACAGCAGCAATCATCTCTCTCTGCCACTTGAATGCAGATGCATTAGGACCAGCTTCTGCATCCTACTTTATTACCATGTCTTGCCACAAATGATGTGTATTGTACCTTCAAATGGTGATACAAACTAAATTCTTCCTTAAGTTGTTTGCCCTAAGGATTTGATGACAATACAGAAGACTGGTTAATACAGTCATAATATCCAAAGAATTATGTGATGAATATGGGTGATAATATTTGGAAGCCTTTATGTAAACTTTAATGTTTTGAATTTTCTCTGAGCTGATGACCCTCATCATTATTAGATCATTGGTGTCTTCTGTATGGTAAAAAAAAATGGGGATTTTAGATGAATCCTGTGCTTTCCTGTCATAATGCCAAATGACTTACAACAACAAGTAATAAAACATTTTTCTGGAAACTATGAGGTGGTGAAATAGCTAGTGATAGAATAATAAACATGACTGCAAACCACAATAATAGAGTGAACTGAACCCCAAAAAAGTATCTACCAAAGCCAGTTGATTGAAATGTCCACAGATTATGTAGTTTGCTCTACATCTACAAAAGGAAAAGGATTTAAAAAAAAAAAAACCTGAGTAAAATGGGCAATGATTCAATCAGTTGTGCAAATATACAAAATCTATTAGCATTTGAGTATAGTGTCTATTAGAAACTTGAAACCATGCAGATGAAAGTCCAAAAACTTAAGTATCACTGGCTTCATTTTTAAATATCTTCTTTGAAAAAATGCTATAATTGATATGAGATGGTTAAATAACTGAACAATGGGGCTCAATGATGATTGTGTTTAATGTTTCATTTGTATATTTAAACTCAACTGCAGTGAGTTAGTGTAATATTTCAAAAGAGTAAAAATATCTTAAATATTAAATAAATAAACTGAAAAGATACCAGGAAACTGTAAGCTCCAAAAAAATCCTGGCCAGCATCTTATAACACCTTTGAAATAACAGGCTATATATAAAAATATTATTGGCACGAAAATAATGAGAGAGAAAAATAATTATTACATGTTACCTCAGTTGGGGATTTATCAGATCAAATGGTTATTAGAATTTTTGGGTGTTACTACTTATTTATTATGTATATGGTATTTTGTCTGCATGTATGCCTGCAGGCCAGAAAAGAGTGCCAGATCTCATTACAGATGGTTCTGAGCCATCATGTGGTTGCTGGGAAGTGAATTCATGACCTCTGGAAGAACAACCAGTGCTCTTAACCACTGAGACATTTCTTGATAATTTATTACAGTTCTCAAGAACATTGAACATGAAGAGGATTCCTGTAAATATTAGATTATATCAGGAGATGATATATGTGAAAGGCATGTCTCAGACACGAATCTCTCTGAAAACATTACTAATATTAAATTTTTCTTCTTGTTGTAGCAATCTGATGAGAATTACTCTTGTATTTTATAAATATAAAGTCCTATGGTTCTTTCTTACCTTTGCAAAGTTACCATGGTCTTCATGGATTCAACAGGTAGGCCACCTTTACCTATTGTATGTGCTAAGGCATCTGACAAATGTATTCAAATTATGCAAATTGGGACATGACTTCCCATAGTTCCACAGACAAAAACACAGTTTCTAAAGGGCACAGGAGAAGGAGGGGAAGAGAATTTAAACTGAGACCAAAACCAGTGAGAAAACCAAGTCTTCTAGTGAGAAAACTGACTTGTTCATTGAAACAAATCCAATCCAATAGAAAAATGATTGGCTAGGGGAACCCTGAAGGGTCTTCAAAACTTTAGTTTTTATTTCCATTCCTTAAACCCTCAAAGAAAAACATGTTCTTTTATAAAATTTAAGCAAATAAAAGTTCTCTTTGGACAGTGTGAAACTGCAGAAGAACATGGATGCACTGTGTGCCTTCTATTCATCTGTAGCAAACATAGCTGTCATAGCCAGCCCAAGAAACTAAAACACCAGAGAAAAATTGCTTCCTGATCAATGCTTTTAAGTGTTCTTTTTTTGAGTGAATAATTGGGAAATGCCAACACTGAAGATATACTCTGAATTTATGGTGGTATTTGCAGTGGATGAATTGATTTTTTTTCTTATTCACTTTGCCTTGAAGTCCTTAAGGTTAAATAAGTTTATATTGGCCTTGTCAATACACTGCTGGGAGAATCTATGTGAATCTAATCCATTCTCACTGATTTTAAGTCCTAGATTCAGGTTTTATCCTGAAGCTAGCTTCAAGAGAATACATTCAGTGGTGTGTGTGTGTGTGTGTGTGTATATGGTTGTATGTATGTATATGTATTGATATATATGTATGTGTATATATGCATATATGTATATTGTATGTATATGTACATATATGTGTATATGTACATACACATGTATTTATATTTATTATATATCATATATAATATATGTAATATATAACATGATTTAATGTCCATGTGTATTTTCAGAGGGATACATACATGAATAACTGAGGAAGATTCCTTTCCTTGTGTTCCCTTAAAGTAATGGTAGCCTGGGCTATAAACTCAGCTTTCAGATCCTTATTCCTGCCAGGTTAGAAAGTTGATGGTCTGAGTAAATTTGAAGAAAATTCCTACATCTACTCAGTTGAGTTACCATATCATACCCAATAGTCAAGCAAGTTCAGTTTGTACTTTATGTTAATAATTTAATAGTTCCAACATTCCATGCTTAAATACATGTAAAAAAAAGAAAAATATTGATACAGGCAGCTAATGCAGGTGAATTCTCCTCACACTGTCTGGCTGCAATGAGCAGTTGAAACATTTAGTCAATGTGGGTCTTGTTTTCCCTGTTTAGAAGCAAGTATCCCCAGTGTGACTTTGTACATGAAATTTTTTTAAAAAAGTAGTGTTTAGGGAAAAGGATTGAAAATAGTTCACTTTGAGCATTTAATTTCAATAAACACTTTACATCTGCATAAATGGGTTTATAAGGAAAAATATTCAAACACCTTGTTATTAATTTAGCTTCAAAACTGAATGAGGCAGTTGGGCTGTCTCAAGAGACATTTCATGATTTTGTTGCTGAGCCTTCTAACTTGTGATAGAGTCATCCATGCTTCACAAAACACAGAGGCAAATTAGCTAGATTTCAGGACACAGTCAAGCCATTAGATGGTGCCTCTAACTATTTTTTAATTGCCCATTCTCATGTTTCATGCAGCTGAGAGATTGTCTAGCAAGGATTCTATTTCTCTCTGAAAATTTGACAGAATGCGGCAGCCATTAAATGTGTGCCCACTAAGTTGCTCTGAACTTTGTTCTTCATTTACTGTATAGAAATGTAGGGAAGGAAGTCTACATTCACTTGAGCTAGTGGACAAATATTTTAATTCAAATGAGAACATTGATGTGGTATCTGGCAAATTTGAGCTAAGTCCTCAGCTCAACATTGCTTTGTTTCTTCTCTTTCAGTAAAAATTGATAAACAGGGGACATCTGCTTAAGGTTTGCTAGCCTTTTAACTTAAGCCAACGTATGGCCTCTCCAGCATCACATGGAATGAAGGAATAAACTAGTTGTACTGAAAATGAAAAGACTTGAAAGAGGCTGTTTAAAATTTGCTCCCATACTTAAAGTAGTCAACAGTATTTCAAATTACAAGATATTAATCCATTTTAAGAATTTTTAGTTATAAATGACAAGATGACAAATTACTAAAAACATGTTTGTATATGTTACGTGTATGTTATATGTTATGGGTTTAGGGAATAAAAGGAATAATCAGAAATAAACCTCTGCAAGAGACACATGAATCTATGAATAAGATTAGATCACATACCCCGCGGTACAAGAGGTGGTAAAATCATTGTTCTTAATTCACTGGCACTCAAGAAATTGCCTCAATGTCTTCTAAAATTGATATTGCTGGAAAAGCAAACCTCAGCCTTCTCCAAAGGGGCTGGTCTGGGATGTGGTCAGTGTTCTACTACCAGTAATTTTAAATCTTCTTGGAAACATTACCTTTCTAACTTACTGTAAACTTTGATAGATTTGTGAAACAATACATATGATGCTGGCAAACAAGATAGATGTATATAGCATGGATCAAGGGAAATAAGCCATCAAACAATAAAACTCATATACCTTGTGTCTGAAAATCAGCCAACCTCAATGTACACTCCCTTCTTAATTTCCTGTTTCTTTCTTCCATGTTTATCTCCTACCTTCCTTGTCTCCTGTCCTTTCTCCCACCACCCTCCTTACCTCCCACCTGCCCTCCCTTACTTCCTTATTCTTTTGTTCTTTTCTTTCTGCTTTAATATGAATCTTTCAATGGACTATAAGATATAATGTCTTCACCAATCTGATTACAGCATGAATACCCCAACTACCTGCATAGGTCCTTCATCCAGCAACTTATGAAACCAGATGCAGAGATCCAAACAAGCACCAAGCCAATCTCTGGAAATCCAACTTAAGAGAGGAAGGAGGGAATATAAGAGTGAAGGAGGTCAAGATCATGATGGAGAAATCTACAGAGACAGCTGACCAAAGCTCATGGAAACCCATGAATCCTGTACTGACACCTTTGGAGCCTCCATAAGACTGAACTATACCCTCCATATGTGGAAAATAGTTATGAAGATTCAACTATCTGTTAGGCACCTGGCAGTCGGTCAAGGATTTATCCCTGATGCATGAGCTATCTTATTGGAGCACATTCCCTATGTAGATTGCTATGCTCAGGCTTAATGCAAGGTTGAGAGGCTAGGTTCTGACCAAACTTAATGTGCTGACCTTTCTTGATTTCTCATGGGAGCCTTTACCTGTTAGAAGGAGTGGATGAAAGGTAGACTGGGAAGAGGGCAAGAAGGGGCCAGAGGAGGGATGGGGAGGAAAAAACTGTGGATAAAATGTAAAATGAAATTAAAAGAAATTTAAAAAGGATATAATGTCTTTGTAAAGCATAATTCCTCCATACTCATTCAAGAAATGAAAGAATGGAAGGAGACCCTTCAAAAATCAAGCATTTCCTGGAACCAGAAATCATTTATCAAACTGTTTTCTGCTGAAATAATGTGTCACTTACCTCCATTAAGAAACTGGAATATTGCTGGCTGAGGGCAGCTATTCTGTTTTTGCTGGGCAGTGGTGGCACCCACCTTTAATCCCAGCACTAAGTAAGCAGAGTCAGGTAGATCTCTGTAAGTTCAAGGCCAGCTGATCAACAATAACTAGCTTACAAGACAGGCAACAAAGTTACATGGAGAAATCCTGTCTAGAAAAACTAAAAAATTAAATAAGTGAAAAATAAATAAATAAGCACATAAAAATTTAAAACTGAAATATTACTGGCTTGATGCACCTATTCTGTTTTTTTAAAGAAAAATTATTTATTAACAAAGAAGCTTTGGATATTTAAAAGCAAGCCAATTTCCATTAATATAACTAAGAAAGATCTTATTTGATTATTTCTATGATTGATTTTATAATAAAAATACATATGTAAAAAATTAACATATTCTAGGGATGTTTATTAAGCATGTATTGACCATCAGTTTAATAATATTAAAAAAATATAGAAACTTCCTCAAACAATCTGATACCCACTGGTATGGACTGAGGTTCTTTTGTCCCACATTGAATAACCCCAGGAAATGACCTATTATAATGAGAATAAGAGCATCAATAATAGCAAAGCAATACAAAGACTGATACTTTTCTGTATATCTTTAGCTTTCTATGAGTACAGAGATTAGTTACAGATGCTTAAGTTACAGGAGGTAAATTAGAACTTTGGCATTTATTTTCAGCTTTTCCTCACTTACTACTAAATTTTATACATTTTTAAAAACCTACAATGTCAAAGCAAGAAAAGAACAGAAAACTTTAAAGATTAAAAGTAGATATATAAATGGTCTAGTACAGAAAATCTAATGCTACATTTTTGTAAAAGTCTAGCATGAGTTTTATGTTAAAAATCTTAAACTTTCATCAGGGAAAGAAAAATATGTGAATTACTTTAAAGTCCCATTGTATTTTCACCCACTTGTCTACCTAAGTAATGTTAAGTCAGATAGTAAAAATTATATTAAAAGCACAAGAGAATTAATTGAAAAAAAATTTAAGATGCAGATCTTGCTGTTCACCTGTGCCATGTGCACTGCAGTATAGAAGCTTAGTCTCAGAAGTAAAATCTGTTCACTGGGCTAAAAAATAGCAGGCAACATCAGACACAGGACAGGTATCATACGAAACAGATCAATTTTATGTGAATGTTACTGACATCAGAATTTGTCTAACAAAATGACAACAATAAGATCTTAAAGTGAAATCAATAGTCAGCACTCTTAACACATTAATAAAGAACATCTAGTAAGATTATTAGTGCTCTTGTTATTAATAGGAGCAGAGTATAAGGGGCCACAAACCACTCATAGGAAATATCTAACAAATAACAGAAATAAGAACAAGCTCACAGAAACAATAGAAGCTACAGGGAAATGGCAGAGAGAGTGAAATCAAAACCTGCAGGTGCTGTGGAAATTCCTTCAGCCAATAGCCTATAAGATACCAGTCCACTTGGGCATGGACTTTTGTACTATAAATGTAATGAAAACCTGTGTACTCTCTCTCTCTCTCTCTCTCAATCTTTCTTTTTTTTCTCTCTCTCTCTCTAAGCTGCTGGAATTGGTTCCTGTTCCCCGCTAATGCAGAGGACGGTGATCTGTGTTGTGTGTCTTCACCTTAATAAAGAACCCTTTATCATACTAAATTCTGTGTTAGTCTGGGACTACTCTATTGTGTTTACCTACATCTGGCACCCCATGTGGATCCTGACTCCATGTCTACTGGAACTGGCACAAATGGTCCACGGCCCAGAAAGTCTCCCATCCTCAACCTCCTCACTTGATTTCACCTACTAAGCATCTTTTTTGTCAAAACCCTGCTACAGCAAAACTACTGCTTTGGTGGGACTGCCCTATGGTAACTTTGCAATTTCCTGTTCTCATGCCTGCTACCTCCCACCCCACACTGCTTTCCCTGCCATGTAGCAACTTGCACAGCTTCCAGATCATGTTATCAGCTTACAAGCTCTAGCTTCCTTGATATTCTGACCACCAAAACCTCTCTCCATGTCAAGAAAAGCATATTTGCCAGTAATTAAGCAGTCACCAATGTGGAGCAGACTGGCACTATTTACACTGCTGCTGGTCTCATCTCTCTGCCACACAGAAACAACTGTGACTCTTGCTGGCCAATAAAAACTATTACACCTACAGCAATTTACTAAAATCTCATAATGAAGGTAAGTTTATTTAATTAACAGAAAATAAATTTGAAAGTGATATAATGGCAGACAATATCACCATTCAGGAATTTAATAGCCTTTTTGTTTATACTATGGATGGTATTCTGCAAGGCTTATATGGTTCTTTTGATACATCCATTATTTGATATTGGAACAGCTTTTTTTTTTTCATACTACATCCTTAAGAAAATGTTTTGATAACAGAGCCAAGAATGAGGGACTTTTAGAAATTATACAATATTTACACACTAATAATGAACAGCTAGTTGAGAGGATTTATACCATTGAAAATCAAAAGTTAGCTGAAAAAATTAATACCATTGAAAAGTATAGCATTAATTTCACAGACAAAATTTGATCCACGTCAAAGGGTACTGAGAAATTACCTAAAAAAATTTATAATGTAGAATTGGAAAATCAAAATCTGTAAAAGAGTTATGATTGGTTAGCAGATAGAATATCTCTTTAGGAAGGCAATCTGCATACCATCCAAATAATATCCAAAACTGAGAATTTATCCTGAATAGAAAGTTTTCATACCTTGGAATCATATATGCAAAATGAGGACCAGAGGTTATGTGAATCAATGAAATCATTAGAAATATTCACAGGTAAAGGGATTCAGGCTATACAAAACACAGTGGTAAAAAGATTTGAAACTATTAATAAAATTATTAGAATTTATGAGCATGGAGAAAATGTACAAGGACAGGATTTAGTACTGGCAGTACCTGTCAGAGTTAGAGATTACTTACCAAAAGTTTTAATTAATTATCATGTAACCATCTCTTACAAACCATCAAGTACTAAATGCCAGAAGGATCCAAAGAGTTAGACAATGGCTATCCTTCTCTAAATCTGAGCAGGTGGTTAAAAGAAAAATTCAGAGTTTCTGTCTCTTATCAGGAGCCATTTGGTATGGACAGAAAGAAGAAAGAATTTATGAAAAATTTTATTCCTCTCTGTAACTGTTATTGTCTCTATCATACCTTTCTTTGAATATGTCTATATAAATAATATTTAGGATTTCCACATATGAAATGATGTGTGAAGTCCTTCTGTTTATGTGTCGCTTATATTGGTTAATGAATAAAGAAACCTCTTTGGCCTGTGATAGGGCAGAATAGAGGTAGGCAGGAAAACTAAGCTGAATGGTTGGAGAAAGTAGGTGGAGTCAGAGAGACCCCCTGTAGTCTCTTAGAGGAGAAGGATGCCAAATACTTGCCTGTAGGTCATGACCTTGTGGTGATGTACAGATTAATAAAGATAGGTTGATTTAAGATGTAAAAGTTAACTAGAAACATGCTTAAGTTATTGTTCAAACAGTATACTTTCTAAGTGATTATTTCAGGTATTGGCAGCCAGGAATGAACAACTAGCCTCTGCCAACAATTTGGCACCAACCTGGTTGACTATACCCCCATAATCCCCGACAAAGCTTGGAAAGGAATTCTAGACACAAAAGAACAGAGTTAAATGTGGCTTTTTTGGTAGCTAGCATTTCTTTTCAGATGGGTTCTGTTTGTTGGTGGTAAGCATGAGTGCTGTAGATCCTTTAAGAGAAGGCTTACTGACTCAGCATAAGAAATGGCAGCTTTCTGGTTCATGTGGACAGCACAAACTCTGTCTCTTTCAGGAGCCCAAGCGCTTGAATGGGGTCTGTGGGCAGTGTGCTATAAGTCACTTGGTGGCACCATGGCCCAACTGGTTACCAGAGTTGAGGTCATGAGGATGGCTCCCACATGGCAGTCTCAGAGCCAGTAAATGGATCTCTGCCATTTTTGACTGGATGGAGCCAGAAGGCAAAGATCCCTCGTTTCTAGCCATGTTACTTAACATTTTTATAAGAGGTCCTGGTCAGAAAAAGATTACAATTACACTTAGTTATGATAAAAGATAAAGTAGATATAAATATTGTAACTGTAAATCTTGCTTGATGCCTGTTTTGTTATATGTAATTTTAACATATAACATGTTAAAGATAAAACCTTCCTTTTTATTTAGACAGAAAAGGGGAGGTGATGTGGGATTCCTCTTTGTATACCATAGGTTAATAAAGAACCTGCTTTCAGAGCAACGGTTCAACAGAATATAGCCAGGCTGAAAAGATATATACAGAGAGTAGGTGAAGTCAATGAGAAGCCATGTAGCTGCCCCAAGGAGACAGACACCTTCTCCTGAGCCTCTTGAAATTTTATTAGTAGGCAACAACCTTATGGTGATGCACAGATTAATGGAGATTGGTTAGTTATGACATAAGAGCTAGTTAGAAATATGCTTAAGCTACTGGCCAAATACTATTGCAAATAATATAGTTTCTGTATGATTATTTTGAGTCTGAGTGGCTAGGAAAGAACAACTAGTCTACAGCAACATTACCTATATTGAGTGGAAATTTGTTTGTACTTTTGCTGTTTTCCAAATTTGTTTGAGTTCAGATGAGGCATGGATAATTGGATAAATTTCAGATACCTAGGGTGGGTATTTTTGGTCCCTCTTTTTATGTTATTTATACTTATTGTTATTGTTTCTTTTTTGACATTATAATTATTTCTTTATTTCTTTCCTTTCCATCTCTCCAAACTCTTTTACATACCCCTCCTTGCTCTCTTTCTAATTTTTACCCTTTTTATACATATACATGTGTTGTGTATGTAAATTTTAGCTGATCAAGGACAATAACAATAGGTATGCCAAAGTGGATGGGGTAAATACCACAAGTCCTCACTTTTTACAAAGTACTGCAGGGAATTAAGGAATGTTCAGAACATGAAAAAAATGTCTTCCCCTGGGCAGAACACAAAAAATAAGGTTGGTTTTGTATTGAATAAATGTGTTAATTCCCATTTAGTAGTCACTAATAAAGTATGCAACTATGACTACGAGTTGGGTATACCAGGGTTGGTGTGCAAGCTGAAAATGACTGACATAGGCCTGAGGAGACAAAGAGTGCATGGGGATATAATTTATTCACCATGCTAGGCTGTTGCACATGTGATATGACCTGAACTAGGACTGGGAGTATAATGATGGCACAGGTGGGTGGCGTTCACCTTGCTGTGGTGATATGAAGACTGTGTGACCCAAGCTAGGCCTGAGAATGTGATAATAGTGCTGCTACTAAAATACAGAATCACATGTATAGATCTGCAAGATAAAATCACAGTGAAGAATTTCAAGCTAATGTCAAGAAGAAGGAGGAGTCTCTGCTAGGAATTATTCCAATTTTATGAAAGTTTAACAGTTCCTTGAAACTCTTATACCTTGTACTGAGATTTTAAGATGCATTTGATGCACTTAATTATTTCTGTTTCTCATTTTCACAAGTTTTTCTCTCACAGTTTTTAAGATTGATCTTATGTAGATTTCATTAGGTAAGTATAGTATGAATGATTTTGGTGTGTCTTCACCTATTTCCCAAATAGCTATGACAAGTTTATATTAATTATGTATCTATTTATTTGCTATAATGACTATGACCTGGGTTTCTTCTCAGTGTTCCTTTCAAATCACTTTACTTTTCATTATTGAAAATTATATAAATTATGTTGTGGCTATTTGAAAGAAAATAGCCCCAAATGGAGTGTCACAATTAGGAGGTATGCCCTTGTATGAGACAGTGTTTCACTGTGGCACCAAGCTTTGTGGTCCCTGTTGCTCAAGCTTCCCTCAGCATGACTGTCAGTTGACTTTTTGCTGCCTCTGAGTTGAGAGGTAAGGACTTTCTGCTCTGGTGCCATGTTGGCCTACATAACACCATGCTCCCTGCCATGGTGAAAAGGACTGTCTCTCTGAAACTGTAAGTGAATGATCCAATTAAATTTTTCCTTTATAAGAATTGTGGTCATGGTGTCTCTTCACAGCTATGAAAACATAAACTGAGGCAGAATTTGGGACCAGCAGTGGTGTATTGTTATGGCAGATCTGATCATGTTTTAGGAGGATTGTGGAAAGAATTTAAATTTTTGACCAGAAGAACCACTGAATGTAAACAACTCTGTGGGATGTTCTATGGGAACTTGGGAGACAAGAATATTTGAGCAGTACAGAAGATGGAGGCCTGACTTGAGAAGATTCAGAGGGAGGTTTAAAGACACTATCAGGGCCATTTGTTATTTGAATTGAGATTTGCCAATTTGAATTATCATCCTGTAGTTCTGATAAGCTCGGGCTAAATAATCAGCTGGGATTAACTACTAACTCAAAATTTTTGCTTTCCTGGGATACTTGATGCTGATTGACTAGAGCAAAGGATTTAGCAGTGACTAAGAAGAGAACAGCATCACCGAGGTGAATTTTGCTGGTACTTGTTCGCTGAGATCACAGAGAAGCTGTGTTACAGAGGTGGCCAAGTTTTAACTCATGCTGGCAGCTGTATTTGGTGTAAACTTCACACATTTGGTACTGGTTTTGAAAGCATGAAGGGGTCATGGAGAACAACTGAGGTTTAGCATGGAGAGACTGTGAACAGCCATCGGTGAAGTTGCAGCCTCCGTGTCAGCTGTAGTCTCAGGATTCAAGGAGTCATTCAGAAAAATTGAGTCTTGGCACCATGAAGAAAACCTATGAGAAGCAATTGGTGAAAGTTCAATCCAGTTGCAGCAGAAGATTTTGAAACTGTCAGTATCATGGAAAGACCACCAAGAAGAGCGGTAGCAGTTGAGTTGAGCTATCTGGAGTGTAAAAAATGAGTTGTATGTGCTGCAGAGAGTAGAGCCAGAAAAGTGACCCAAGGCCTTAGGAAGGGTCCAGAAGAACATGAGCGGATCCCAGATATTGGATGATTAGAATTTCATTTTGTTTTGATTTGCTTGTGACTGTGTTCCTTAGTTTTTCTTCTTGAAGTAAGAAAGTATTTTTACTGGAAACCACAGTTGAGATACTTTAATTTTAAAACACATAGGATTTTTAAAGAGATTGACTGTTTTAAAGGAATTGGAATTTTAATGTGTTTGAATTATAAAGATGGTGTACCATTTAAAATTATTTAAGATCTTGGAGATTAATAAGAAAGGAAGTGTTGTGACTTAATAGTCATGTTTTTGTATATCAAGCTGAGAACTGTGTGGTTTTGTGTGTCAATTTGACACAATCCAGAGTCATCAGAGTGGAAGGAACCTTAACTAAGGAAATTACTCCTTGAGATCCAGGTATAAGGCATTTTCTAATATATTGGTCAGTAGTTGAGGACTCAGTCAATGGTGGGTGGTACCATCCCTGGGCTGCTGGTACTGGGTTCTAGAAGAAGGTACCTGGAGCAAGCTATGGGAAGCAAGAAAGTAAGCATCCTTCCATGGTCTCTGCCTCAACCTCCCTTCTAGGTTCCTGCCTTGTTTGAGTTCCTGTCCTGATTTCCTTCAGTGATAAATAGCAATGCTGAACCTCCTCAATTTTCCTTTTGTTTTAAATGTCCCTTTGTAGCAATAGAAACCCTAACTTAAACAAGTTGGTACTAGAGACTAGGGTATTATTGTGATAGGCTGACCATGCTTTTTATTTGAAATAATATGGGCTTTGGGCCTTTGGATTAAGAAAATAGTGGAATACTTTAAGCACTGCTTAATGAACCATTCTAGTTAGAGCATGGAAGACGGTGGTGCTGAGTGTGATTTGATAAGCTGTAGTGTTCTACCTCAAGATGCTTCAGAGGAGAAGGATTTTAGTATGCTGCTGAGAGATTATTCTTGTGATAATTTGATGAAGGCAGTGGCTGCTTGTTGCCTTTGTCTGAAAAGTTTTTTTGATCCAAGGCTCAAGTAAAGAAATTTAGATTAATTCTTTTGGCAGAACAAATCTCAAAAACAGCCTAATATAGACTCTGTCATGTGGTTTTTGTTGGTAACTCTACCAAGGATTTATAATAAAAAGGAATTAAAGAAAAGCTTCAAGCCAGGTTTGATAGTGTGCACCTTTAATCACAGCACTCAGAAGGCAGAGGCAGGGAGATCTCAACTTGTGAAAAGAAATTTAAGAAAAGATTAAAATGTGTATAGTAGCACAATCCCTTAATCCCAGCACTGAGAAAGCAGAGGCTGGTGTCAGACTGGTATCCAGACTGACAAATTTAAATCAGCCAAGATTAGGCAGCGTTGGTGGAAAAAACAGATAGCTGGTGAAGATTTAATTGAACAAGGGGATCATGTTCCAGCCTCAGCAAGCAGCAGAATTTGGCAGATTTGGCCATGTGGTTCTGACTTTAGAATTAAGGACAAAAGAAATGGGTTATAGAAATTTTCTCTGCTGGCATAACTGGATGTCAACATGTAGAAGAAAACAAATAGATCCATATCTATCACCATGCACAAAACTCAAGTACAAATGAATTAAAAACCTCAATATAAATCTGAACACACTAAACTTGATAGAAGAGAAAGTGGGAAGTAGTCTTCAATGCATGGGTACAAGAGACCACTTCCTAAATATAGCCCCAGTAGCACAGACACTGAGAGCAAGAATAAATAAATGGGACCTCCTGAAACTGAGAAGCTTCTTTAAAGCAAAGAATACAGTCAATAAGACAAAAAGGCAGCCTACTGAATGGGAAAAGATATTCACCAACCTCACATCAGACAAAGGAATGATCTCCCAAATATATTAAGAACTCAAGAAACTAGACATTGAAATTCTGAATAACCCAATTAAAAAATGGGGTACAGAACTAAACAGTGAATTCTCAACAGAAGAATCTCAAGTGGCTAAAAGATACTTAAGAAATTGTTCAATATCCTTAGGTATCAGGGAAATGCAAATCAAAACAACTCTGAGATACTATCTTACACCTGTCAGAATGGCTAAGATCAAAAACACTAGTGATAGCTTATGCTGGAGAGGATGTGGTGTAAGGGGAACACTCATCCATTGTTGGTGAGAGTGCAAACATTTACAACCACTTTGGAAATCAGTATGGTGGTTTCTCAGAAATTGGGAATCAACCTACCTCAGGATCCAGCAAAACCACTCTTGGACATATACCCAAAAGATGTTCAATCATACTGCAAAAGCATTTTATCAAGTATGTTCATAGCAGCATTATCTGTAATAGCCAGAACCTGGGAACAACCTAGATGTCCCTCAACCAAAGAATGGATAAAGAAAATGTGGTACATTTACATATTAGAGTACTACTCAGCAGTAAAAAAGAATGACATCTTGAATTTTGCATGCAAAGGGATGGGGCTATAAAACACTATCCTGAGTGAGGTAAACCAGACCCCAAAAAAGTGGATATTAACTATAAACAAAGGACAATGGGCCTACAGTTTATGATTCTAGAGAAGCTAAGTAATAAGTTGAACCTAAAGAAAAACATATATCGACCCACCTAGAAATTGGAAACAGACAAGATTGCCTGACAAAATTGGGAGCATGGGGGTGGCGGTAGCAGGGATAGCAGAAGGGGAAGAAGAGGGGAGAAGGGGAAGGTTGAGGAGAACTTGAGGGAATGGGATAGTTGAGATGGAGGAAGAACAGAGATGAGAGCAAGAAAAGAGATATCTTGATTGAGGGAGCCATTATAGGGTCAGCAGAAACCTGGCTCTAAAGAAATTCCCAGGAATCCACAAGGATGACCCTGCCTAAGTCCCTAAGCAATAGAGGAAGGGGGGTGACTGACTTGCCATATAGTCACACTGATGATTGTCTTAAATATTACCATAGAACCACCATCCAGCAACTGATGAAAATAGAGGCAGAGATCCACATTGGAACATGGGTATAAGCTCCCAATGTCCAGTTGAAGAGTGGAAAGCATGAAAATATGAGCAAAGAGGTTAATGCCATGATTGGTTCACCCACTGCAACAGTTTACCTGAGCTAATAGGAACTCACCAACTCCAGCTGGACTGGGAAGGAACCAGCATAGGACCAAACTAGTTCCTCTGAATGTTGTTAACAGTTGCATGGCTAGGACAGACTGAGGGGTCACTGGCAGTGGCACCAGATTTATCCCTACTGTGTATACTGGCTTTTTGGGAATTTAGTCTCTTTGGATGTATACCTTGCTCAGCCTAGATATAGTAAGGAGGGTCTTGGACTCTTCCCAAAGCAATGTGCCTTACCCTCTCTTAGGATTAGGTGGGGTGGGGTGAGAGGGTGAATGGAGGGAATGGAAGGAGGGGAGGGAGTAGAAACTTGGATTGGTATTTTTTTAAAAAAAATCTAATAAATTTTAAAAAGACTCAAAAATTTTATCTGTAAGGCATAAATATATTGGTAGAGATTTCAAGTAGAATGAAATAATATGTTTATGAAGTTGTATGCAAGTTTTTATAGTTGTATGTTAATAACTGACACTAAACAACCTTTGTTTTAAACCTCTTATACAAAGCCATGTGTGATCCATTATTTTAGAATAGATTGACATGAATAAAAGAAGTCACATCCAAAAAAAATGAGTTGCTATGGTCATAGTGTCTCTTCCCATAATGAAAACAAAATCTAAGACAAAAGTTAACATATAATATTACCTATATCAATAGATAAGTGTAAAATATTATTTTTATAAATATCTATAAATAAATAGGCTATGATACATGAATACTAAATATTCTTTAATTTTTAATATGTCATAATTAATATAAATTGTGATAAAATAGTATTGATGCATAATATATTATATTTATATTATAGATTCAACATACAGCTAAAGATAATGTAATAATATTTATATAAGTCCAGATATCAGACATCTATAGGCAAAATAATCATATCTACATATGTGTCTGCATAGACACACAGAAAGACAAGAAAGTGGATTTTGCTATAGTGATAATATAGGTCATACTCAAAATGATTCAAATATATTAGAGTTACTACATCTTTACAATGTGTCTAATGAGTCTGTTGAGTCATGTACCAAATATATTATTTTGGAATTCCAGACCAAGCTATCTTATGATGATGTCATTTTTATGTGTGACTTTGTGGTTGTCAGTAAACACACACACACACACACACACATACACACACACACACACACAGAGAGAGAGAGAGAGAGAGAGAGAGAGAGAGAGAGAGAGAGAGAAGAGTGGGAGAACATAAACCTTGTCCACAAGCAATGGCTCGTGAAATTTATACTTATGTACCATTGGACCATTGGTCAAATCTTTAATGAGCATTGTTACATCTGAGAACTTCAAAACCATCAGAGATGTTTAAGCAGTAGAATATTCTGCAGTCCTTAGACCAGCTTAAACTTTAATTTTCTCACCTTCATAAGGTTGTCTACCAAACAGAGGGCTCTGGAAGCAAGAAGGCCACTATTATGAACACTAAAAAGTGTCAAAACAGGAACCGAAATGAAGAAGAATAAACTTCCAAACACCAGTATGTGTGTCCTCATGCTAACAGTAGCCTTTGAGCATGGCCAATGATATTTGTGCTTTAAGTAAAGCAAGATCAAACCATATAAAACAATGGCTGTCAGATGTCCAACTCCAGATCAGGATTTTGCTGCTTCTTGTTTTTTTTTTTTTTCCAGTACATGTAAAGGAGAAGACATAGCAGTCTCATTTTCTAATGATTCCCCAGTAAAATCTTATTTCTAAATATGGTGAGAAACAAAAGAGCAAACACATATATATGGATTGCACATGGCAAATACACACACACACACACACACACATTTTAGCATTAGAAATAACAAAGTATATTTTAAGTTGGCTATGAGCTAGGATATTAAATTAGACTAAATAGACCGCCTGTAGAACATTTTGAACTCGGACCTAACATTTGATAATGTCAAGTGAGATGCCATGAACATATTAGAAGTGGCCATGAAAAAACCTATTAAGCATATAATTCAGTTCTAGGAGATCAGGTATAAAACAAATTTGAAAAACCCAGAAATGTGACTGAACTGGGTTTTCAGTTCAGAAGAGGAGTGGGATCGAGTGAGTTTTCTATGTGTACTCATGAAAGTGCTTGCATGAGCTGAACCTGTCTCTTGGGATCCAAATAGTATAATACCAGACCAGTCTTTTGTAGCACAGTTAGGAAAAACCCAGAGATAGAAATTGGGGTTCAACCTGAGGGTCAGAAAAGCAAAGCAGCCAGCCTCTGGCTCTTACCTCTATCTCATTCTGAAAAGGTGATCCTGACCCCAGAAATCCTCAGAATAAGACTGAGAGCTGTCTCCTCCCATCTTATATTCCACTCTAGTGCTGAGGTCAAATGCATGCACCAATACTGCCCGGTTTCTATGGCAAACAAGCATGACTACTAGTTTTAAAGGTGTGTGTCACCACTGCCTGGTCTGTAAGACTGATTGGTGTGGCTCTTTTACTCTCTGAACTTCAGACAAGCTTTATTTATTAAAATATAAATGAAATATCACTACAGGATTTGCTATCACTTTGCCCAGGTGAATAGCACTTGAATGAAATTTAGGAGGAAACAACATTCAGCCATTAAAGATGGGAGCCATGTATCTAAATGTAACTCATAATATTTGCAAGTGGTAAAGTACTGTAGAATTTTCCCTAGATGAAGGTTAAGGACCAGAGCACAGGTATCATGTAGAAATAGAAGAGGAGGCTGAGAAAGCTCATGTCAAATTTTTCTGTCATGATGACA
>PVIU01010685.1:0-68677 GCA_004026605.1 Ondatra zibethicus | reverse complement strand
TACAGAGTGGGGTGCTGGCATGGTGTGTGTGTGTGTGCCTATAGTAAATGTACAGAGTGAGGTGCTGGCATGGTGTGTGTGTGTGTGCCTATAGTAAATGTACAGAGTGGGGTGCTGGCATGATCTGTGTGTGTGCCTATAGTAAATGTACAGAGTGGGGTGCTGGCATGGTCTGTGTGTGTGCCTATAGTAAATGTACAGAGTGGGGTGCTGGCATGGTCTGTATGTGTGCCTATAGTAAATGTACAGAGTGGGGTGCTGCGAGGAAGTAGGATTAAAACCAGAGGCTAAAACCAAAATACAACAACAACAACAAAAATAGGATTTGGGTGGTTGGGAAGTCAGAGAAACCATGAGGGATAAGCGAGAACAGTGGGAGGAGGAAGGATGGTGAGTTAGGTGTTATACAGAAATAGGGCCAATGAAATGCCACAGTGGATAAAGGCACCAGGCTCCAAGCCTATTGACCTGAGTTCAATCCCTGGGACCCACATAGTAAAAGAGAGAGAATTAACTCCTGTGAGTTGCCCTCCGACTTCTGCATGAGTGCCATGGCAAGAGTGTACCCACATACCTACATATTAAATAATTAAATGTCATTTGAAATATTCAAAAATTTAAACCAGCCATTAAAAAAAGAAATAGTTCCTAAATAACCAGCTATGTGGGTTTCCTAAAGAACTACAATACATTCGTATTCCTTAGGCCTGGTTCTTTGGCGCCACAATTGGGTTCTAGAATCAATATTTTTAACAATCTCTAGGTAATTATAAAATGCATTTAGAATTGAAGATCACTATGCTGAAAACACTGTGAGGTGAATTGGTTGGTTCCATTGGGCAGCTTTTATTGCATCGCTGAGGATTTGAACTTGATGACATAGTGGTATATGTCAGCTGAACAAATATTTATGCAACCTCTGCTAGGTACTGGATGTAGACTGTGCCAGGGGATGGGGTGCAGGGATGTCTTGGGCCGCCTCTAGTGCTAGGGAGCTGCTTTTGGGTTTTGACTGGAAGACTGACATGATGCGGGCTGGGTTCTTAGGAAGAGTAACCTGGGAGTAGTCTCCAGGGTATGTTGGAAAGAGAGACACAGGCAGGGAAGCTGCCATGTGTGCAGTCGGCGGCCCGGTGCTACCTCTACCGAGATAATGTCCTGAAGGTAGCTGGGATGGCTGTGCGCACTGACACGAGCCTTCTTGCCGAGCCCCAGGGACTCCTTGCTGGAGAACGTGTGGGGCTGTGGTGAGCACGGAACAGTGTGGCTCTTCTATTTTTCAGTTCTGTAAGCACGTCACCCTTTTCTCCTCCCTTTGAGCTGTGTTCTCTGGCAGCTGTTTGTTGGTAAAGCCAGCAGCTCCTAAAGCATGTCCCAGCCGTGTCTCCTCTGTGCTTTCCCCCACCGCTGCTCCTGCACGCCTCATTTGCTAGGCCACTTTAGTGGTGGAACCATTAGAGGCTGAGTGACTTAAAGGAGATTGAGTCTGTCTCAACCCCGAGAGAGAATAGGATGGATGGATGCGTCGTCTCATTTGGAAAGCATTGGCTCGGACTCCCCCCCCCCCCCCACTTGCAGGGCAGGCACCACTTCTCTTACAGTTTAGCTCTTTCTCTGCTGTGGGTTGAGCAGGGGCAAGGAGCATTGCTTCTGCCATTTTAGCTCAGCTGGATCTGACCAGAGGCTACTGTATACCCATTTGCTCTGCATGATCGTTAACTAGAGTGGGATGTAGTCAGGTATTAGCTGGCTGGCTGTTGTTCTTGCTGACCTGTGTGGGTTTTGTTTTTTGTTTTCTTCCTTAGGGGCCGAAGCAATACCCTTACAATAATCTGTACCTGGAAAAAGGCGGTGATCCTACCAAAGAACCTGAGCCGGTGGTTCACTATGAGATCTGAGGAGGCTTCATGGGCTTTCGTGCCCTCTGACTAGGACTCCCTCATTCCTAGGGGTTTAACCTTAATGAAATCCCTAATAAAACTCAGTACCGTGGTCCCTGTGCCTCATTTCCCCAGGAACAGTCACTGCTGTCTTTCCCTCTGCCTGCTGCTGGCCTGCTCTGAAATGGGAAGGATGTGAGAGAAGGTTAGGAAATAAGCATAAGAAGACTTTAGTTCATTCCATTGGGGCTCTGAAGGTGGTTGAGAACTGCAGGTTGCACAGCAGGTTGTAAAGGACCAGTCCTTTTCGCATTTACTGGGTCAAAGAAGAAAGGACTTCCCAATTTGGAACAAGATTTATTTCCTTTAAAAACCAATTTTTGTGGATCATATCTATAATCCTAGCACGTAGAAAACTGAGGCAGAATTATGCAAGTTTGAGGCCAGCCTGGGCTACATAGTGAGGCTATAAAAATCAAAACAGCCTGAAACTTATTAGTTGTTAGGTTTAAAAGATGTGTGGTGCATGCCTCTAACCCTAGCACTTGGGAGGATGAGACAGGAGGATATCTATGAGTTCAGCACTAATCTAGACTTTGTAGTGAGTTTGAGGCTATCCTGAACTGTATAGCAAGACTGTTTTAAAATAAACCATTTATTTAAACTCTTCAATAATAATTTGGTTTTAAAAGAAAGTAATGTGTTTCAAGTATGTGATGGAATAGTTGGGGAGGGCTGCTCTAATGCAGTGGCATCTCTGCATTCCTCCTTTTCAAAGCAAGACTTCTTAGTAAGTTAGCTTTGCCTATAATGTGAATTAGGGATGAATCCAAGCTCCTATGACAGCCTTAGAAGAAAACCATGTTTTTGAGAGTCTATAATAATTCATGTCTATTCTTAAAAAAATTTCTAAAGCATACCTTATCAACCACAGATAAAAATTATATGCAGACATCACCAAAGACTATGCAAGGATACCATGGCCATTTTGCCTAAAAGGAACATGTGTTACTGAGAACTCTTCCAACCCTGATTTCTAGATGTCATGTTTGGAGGTGACACAGTCTAAAGTTCTCAGCTCTATAGTGATTGGTCACATGGTTTTAATCCCAGCACTCAGGAGGCAGAAGCATGCAGATCTCTTGAGCTCTGGGCCAGCCAGGGCTATATCTTCCGGCCTCCAAGGACAGGCAAAGATTTCAGGCAAACACTCATTTAAAAAACAAAACCAGGCCCTCCTGGCAAAGGCGACTGACTGCAGACAGGTCTGCATCTTCCTGAGGAAGTGCAGTCCTGATTCTCCAGTATTACCTCAACGAACAGGGAGATCGCACTATACGTTAAAGAAATTTGACCCTATGGGACAACCGACTTGCTCTGCCCATCCTGCTCGGTTCTCCCCTGACGACAAATACTCAAGACACCGAATCGCCATCAAGAAACGCTTTAAGATGCTCATGACCCAGCAACGGCATCCTGTTCTCTGAGAGTTCGTTAATTTCATCTGCTGCCTGCCCCCAGGCCAATTATCAGTAACCAAATGCGTGAGCAGTGATGCCTTCCTGTACTGTTTGGAATCCTATCTCACCATGTGATTGAGTCTATTGTAATGGGCATCTCCCGTAAAAGGAACAATCTTTGTTTTTCATGCTTTGAATTAATGCCAAGTTATTAAAGATAGAATGACTTAAAAAAAAAAAAACCCAAAGATTGGGTGTGGTGGCACATTTTTAATTCCAGCACATGGGGACTAGAGGCAGGTAGATCTCTGAGTTGGAGGCCAGCCTTGTCTATGTAGTGAGTTTCAGGCCAACCAAGGCTACATGCTAAGACCCTATCTCAAAAAAACAAGAAATTCAAAAGAAGGACTAAAAGGTATAGTGACCAGACTAAAATTGATAAGAACGCAGTACCATGCATCAGGGTGGTCACTGACTAATCTACAAAGTAGCCACATTGGCAATCTTGTGGACTAAGCAGCGAGGGGAGGCGCATGGAGTAACTGGTGTGGCTGCTAAAGAGTCTGGGTGGTCTGGGCTTCAAGGCAATCCAAGCACTTATTTGTTAAACTTCCAGGAGGTAACAGTTGGCAGAAGGAAATGTGGTTCATGCTTGAAACTCCAGCAAATAAAAGAACTGCTGTAGCATCTCTGGGTTTTAGAAAATTACGGTGTGTTAGGGGGGACACCCAAAGATGAGATGAGCACAGTGCCCATCAAGGAGCTCTCCCGGGGGCCGGTGACACCCTTGTGTCAATGCAGCTGCTTCTTCAGGTGAGCCAACAGACTGTTTTTACAGAGCCTATCTATACAGCCCTGGCTGAGATTAAGAGTAGAATATTTCAGCTGGACAGTGGTGGCGCACACCTTTAATCCCAGCACTCGGGAAGCAGAGGATCTCTGCGAGTTCAAGGTCAACCTGGTCTACTAGAGCTAGTTCCAGGACAGGCTCCAAAGCTACAGAGAAACCCCTGTTGAGAGAAAAAAAAAAGTAGAATATAACCTTATTTCACTTGGAAACCTGACCCGTAAGAAAGCATGTATCTCCTGTGATCTGAACTAATAAAGCCATTTGACTTAGTCACTGTTCTGCTATGAGGAGACACCGTGACCCAGGGAACTCATAGAAAGCATTTAGTTGGGGCTTGCTTCAGAGGGTTAGTCTATCATGGTGAGGAGCATGGCAGCAGGCAGGCATAGTGCTGGAGAGGTAGCTAGGAGCTACATTCTGATTACAGAGAGGAGAAAAAGACTGACTGGACCTGGCATGCACTTTTGAAACCTCAAAACCCACCGTAAGTGACACATCTTAGTTTGGGTTTCTATTGCTATAAAGAGACCATGACCACAGCAACTCTTAAAGGAAAACATTGAATTGGGGCTGGCTCACAGTTCAGAGCTTTAGTCCATTATCGTCATGGAGGGAAGCACGGGAGCACGCAGGCGCACATGGCGCTGGAGAGGCAGCTGAGAGTTCTACATCTGGATCTTCAGGAAGTGGACTGTGTACCACGCTGAACTTAGCTTGCGCATATGAGATCTCAAAGCCTGCCCATACAATGATACTTCCTCCAAAAGGCCACACCCAATAGTGCCACTTTCTGTGGGTAAAGCATTCAAACACATGAGTCTATGGGGGACCATACCTACTCAAACGACCACAACATATTTCCAGCAAGACCATACTTCCTAATCCTTTCCAAGAGTTCCACTCTGTGATGACTAAGCATTTGAATATGAGCCTATGGGAGCCATTTTAATTCAAACCACCACACCATTCAAATTAGATGTGAGCTCTGTTAGTGCTGCCTGGGTAGTTAAAGAGAACCTTGAAGTTGGGGAGTGGTGCTTTACTGAAAATGTCACTTTTTGAAGAATTTTAGATGTATTGAGGATTTCTGAGATGGCTCAGTGGGTAAAGGTACTTGCTGACAACCAAGCCTGACAACCTGAGTTCAATCTCCAGGCCATACACTGCTAGAGGAGAAAATCAATTCCTGCACGTTGTCCTCTGACCTTCACAGTTTGTGCTATAGCATCTGTGCATCTACATACATGTGCACAGAATGTGTCATCTTAAAAAGACTTCTTAGAAAGATGTACTCTTTAATCGTGTCTTAGTTTATAATTTTCATTTATTTATTTATTCATTTATGGTTTTTTGAGACAGGGTTTCTCTGCAGTTTTGGAGCCAGTCCTGGAACTAGCTCTTGTAGACCAGGTTGGTCTCGAACTCACAGAGATACTCCTGCCTCTGCCTCCCAAGTGCTGGGATTAAAGGTGTGCGCCACCACTGCCCGGGCATTTATTTATTTTTATGTATATGGTTTGTCTGCATGTACCACCAGAAGATGGCATTGGATACTCTGAGACTAGAGACAGAAAGCTAGAAGCTAGAAGCTGCAATATGGGTGCTGGTAATTGAACCTCATGACTTTAGTTCAGATGTCTTTTGTAGTATTCCATCAGCGTGGTTGATACTTCTGCTTTATTCCCTAATTTTAGGGTGTTGGCCACCAAGGTTCAGCTTTGTGTGTGTGTGTGTGTGTGTGTGTGTGAGAGAGAGAGAGAGAGAGAGAGAGAGAGAAAGTCCAGGTGACTTTGAACTTGCTGTGTAGCTGAAGATGACCTTGAACTTTTGATCCTTCTTCCTCCACCTCCTGAGAACTGGGATTACAAGGCAGCCGCTACCATAACTGGTATGTGTGGTGCTGGGAAATAAAGCCAGGTTTCAAGCATATGGGGTACGCAGTCTACCAGCTGACCCACATCCCAGCTCCTAAGGTTCAGCCAGCCATTGACCTTGTTCACTCCCCCAATCCACCTCCGGTCTTACCTGTTTCTGTGCTAGGACATCAAAAAAAAAAAAAAGTATGCTAAATGCTTGCTATGTAGCAAGAGTGGTCCTGGCACACACAGTGCCATGCATAGGTTTCTGTCTGATCTCAGAACTACTGAGTACAACATTAGATACTGGGTGCCCTAGTTTTAGAGAAGAGTCGGTCAGGAAGGGGTTACCATACAATTCATGAATCAAGCGGAACTTTTGAATCAACTTTGTTGGTTATCTTCACCTGCCACAATTTCCTCAACTTGACGAGCATACGTGGTTATCTTCACATTCTCTTTTCTTTTCCTCAGTATCTCTAGCTCTGTTAACAGTGCCAGTTTCCCAGACTCTAGGGCAGTGCTGCTCAACTTTCCTAGCGCTGAGACCCTTTAATACAGTTCCTCATGTTGTGGTGACCCCAACCATAAAATTACTTTTGTTGCTGCTTCATAACTGTAATTTTGCTACTGTTATGAATCATAATGTAAATATCTGTATTTTCCGATAATCTTAGGTGACCCCTGTGAAAGGATCGTTCTGCCCACAGCTCTAAAGCCACAGCAGTTTTGAGTCCTTGTCTTTATCAGCCAGGAGAGCAGGTGCAGGTTTCCTTCAGTCTCCACTATGAATCCAGACTTTCGTCACCGGTTACTGGACTATTTTATTCCTCTTGTAATTGGATCTCTGCCTCCAGCTCGTCTCTCTCCAAGTGGATTCATACTGTCAGATGCAAAATACAATCGTCGCTGGAGCCTCTGGCCCCAAATTCTCAGTAATTCCTGTGAACCGCAGAATTAGCTGGTATTCCACAATCTCTGCCACCCACTCTCGCCCAGTCTCTCTTTGACTTATGGGGTGGGAAATGCCAGGATGCCTAGCCACTTTGCCCACTTCTGTTGAACTATCACCTGGTGGTCTTTCAGCTCCGAGGAGCAATACTGTCTGAACTCTCCCATGAAGCCCTTGGTCGACAGTCGTCCCTCCACACCCAGCCCTTAGCAGTTCTTGGACACCGCTACTGGTGGACTTCAGTGTGTATCACTGCTTTTTACAGCCTCGATTGGTTTTTCTTTTTTAGCTAAATGGATCACACTAAGAGCTCATGGGCTAAGGGCCGGGTCTTTCCTCGCTTTAATAACTACATAATAAATTGAATTAGTGTTTTCCCTTTCCATTCATTGGCTATCCACGGAGCCTGGCTGAAATAGAAGAGTCTAGAATGTACTGATCTTGGGCGCCAGAACTGTGCAATCATTGTGCACGTCAGGCAGCCCGGCTGGGAAACCTCTGCACTGTCGGTGCGTATTCGTTTAACTAAGCTTCGAAGAGCGAGTGCAGGGAGCGGGTCGCTGCCAAAGCAAACTTACTTTTGGCCCTCGGCAGCCGCCGTCCGCAGTGCGAGGAGCCCTAAAGCCCTTGGCTTGGCCGTGACCCGTGACCCGGGCTCTCGGCACAGGTGGGTCTGGGGCCCCGGAGCACGCTCTTCCCGCGAAGGGACCGGGGAGCTCGCCAGTCGCCGAGACTCCGCCGGGGCCGCCGTGACCCCGAGCACCCTGCACGAATCCCTCCGACTGGACCCGGTCCCGCTCCTCCAGCCCCGGCGAGGTCCAGAAGCGCCGTGCGCCTTCTCCTCCACCCCGGGCCCCGATAGTCCTGGCCCTTCGTAACCGACTGCGCAGTGCCTCACGTGGCAGTCGGCGGGCGAGAAGCTGTATTGACCTTCTCCCTAGGGACTGGACTGCCAAGGGTAGCTGGCGCCAGGGTCCTAGTTCCCCGACCCCATCCCACCCCTCCACTGCCACAGCCGTTCCGACTCTAACGGGGGCTTTTATAAACTGATGCTTCCGCGCAAACTGTATGGAAATCGCATTTTCCCTGTTCTTTCAGTCAATGGTTTAAGCACGTCGTGGAGTTTTGCTTAAATTAATATAATGGTTAAAAGCACGGGGTTTACCTTGCGGCTTAGCCTGTGCTGAATGGGGATGAGAGTTTATAGAACTCTTGAGGGGAACTAATGAGTTGGACCCTGTCAACTGCGCTGTTGGTGATCGCTGCTCTTCTGCACTGGATGGCTCTGACCAGCAGGTGGCACTGGTGACGGAATGGTATTGCTGGATGGTCAAAAGGCAAAAGAAGCAGAGCTTCAATTATTTAAAAGTTCCCAGAAAAAAAATCTTAGCTTAACTGACAGCTTTAGGCCTTCTTCAAGCTGGAAAGTACAGTAGAGATTAAGTAATATTATCTCCCGTTTTTATAGGTGAGACTGCCCTGACTCAAGCAGATCTCCCCTTTACCTTCCTGCCCTTTTCGATCCTGTGAGGATGAGACCCTAAATGCACATTAGGAGTGGAAATCACAGGATTAAACGAATGCGGTGTGGTGGTTCACACCTGTAATCCCAGCACTTGGGAACTGGAGACAGGAGGATCGATACTTCAAGATTATTCTCAGTTACATAGCAAGTTTGAGGCGAGTCTGGGCTACAGGAGACCATCCCCACACCAAAGGAAAGACAAGATGGCACTATGGGTAGGGGCCGCAGCATACCGCTCTTGCAGAAGATTAGGGGTGGGCTCCCAACACCTACATTGTAGCTCACAACTGTGTGTAACTCGTGTCCCAGAGGATCCAACACTCTTCTGACCTCTGAAGGCATTAGGCACCCATATGGTGCACAGATAAACAATCGGGCAAAACACTCGTACACATAAAATAAACATAAATATTTAAAAGATGAAGCAAAACAAAAATTAAAATGAGGATTTACATTTGTTCATTTATTCACTCAGCAGCTACTAAGCACTTACTCTGTATCAGCCATAGGTTTGGGCAGTAGTTAAACCATCGTGAGATGGTTTTTATGAAGCTTACATGTTAATGGGAGAGACTCACAGTGTGACTAAACAAATTGTTAGAAAGAAAATCAGTGAGACTGTTTTGGGTTGGGCAGGCCACCTCTGAAGACGTTGGATGCTCACCCAGAAAGACGTGGTGAAGAGCTGGCCATGCAGAGAGCGAAGGGGCAAACGTACAGTATGTGGGAAACAGTGTTTGCAAAGGCTCCAGTGTGGGCAAAAGCCATGAGATGGAAAAAGACTTGTGCGGCTGGGGCACAGAGCCTAAGAGGAAAACCAGATAAGGTCTTACTATGTATGTAGCCCAGGTTTGCCTGAACTTATGATCCTAATGCCTCAGTCCCTTGAGTGCTAGAATTACAGGTGTGCATCACAAGTAGAAATATTTAATTAGCAGCTTCATATAGAAATTGGTGCTCCAAGGACAAGCTGTGTATCAGTAACATAAATATGGGCTTCATTGGCTCACAAACAATATTTAAAGCCAAGGAAATCAGGCAAAGTCCCTGAGAAATTATCTAGTTTGGTGGTTATTATCATTAGGCCTGTGGTAACCAGTGTGATTAAATACCTTGGGAGTTTAGAGAATTCCATTTTAGCAATTGTATGAATGAACTGTCCTTAACTCCACAGACGATCTTGTTTTTCTCATCTGCATTCTGTTCAAAAACTTCATCTTGTGGAAAAGAGATACAATACCTGTGTCCACAGATGCTCTCTGGATCTCTGGCGCCAAGAATTTTGGTTTCTATTTTCAGTGAACCAAGGGCCATCTATGTTTTCTGCAACCTACAGGACAGACCATGAAGCTGAAGGAACTTGAGAGGCCAGCTGTTCAGGCATGGAGCCCAGCCAGCCAGTACCCTATGTATCTGGCCACAGGTATGATGATCTTTTGGATCAGGAGTTACTGGAAGTCGTATGTCAAAGGAAAACTTAGTATCTGAACCTCTAATGAACAAGAGAGGAAGCTGTAGAATTGGGCAGCTGGTAACTACATTGGACCATGGCTTACGGGTGGCCACCTACTTTCCTTGGGGTTGCCTCTTGAGGAAGGATATACCTAACTCTCCTGTTCTTTGCTTTCCACTCCCTACGGTATTTATGAACTAAATCCATGCAGATATTGTTGTTCATTTGCTGCCTTTTCCTTATTTTCCTGTGACTAGGAACATCTGCCCAGCAACTAGATGCTTCTTTTAGCACAAATGCCACATTGGAAATATTTGAGATTGATTTCAGGGACTCTTCTCTGGACTTGAAACACAAAGGGATTCTTTCTGTCTCAAGCAGGTACTATGTTGGGACTATGCGTGGGTTTGCAGGTCAGACCCTGATGGATATAGAGGGTCTTGGGGGTGGTGTGTACAACTCAGGGATCACGATTTGATACGTATGGAGAATAGGAGTTCTGTTAAGTCTCAGAGGAGCTAACTCTGTGCAAAAGGATTTGGAAACCAACCCCTTTCATGTTACCAGGCAGCAGCAGCAGCAGCAGCAGCAACAGCAGCAGTAGCAGCAGCAGTATTAGGTAGGATGCAGGTAATAGAACTGCCTTACACCAGCCAAGACATGCACACCAGGTCTCTTTTTGAATCCAGGGACCTTGACTCCTTCCTCCCTTGGCTTTTGTGAAGACAGCAGCTTTACACCATGTCATTCTCTGCCAACAAGGAGAATGAATGATCTCTCCTCATGGCTCTTAGGTGCTGGTTGGGTATGCATTAGATTTCATGGCTTTGGCAAGCTGGATGCCCATGGATTTCTTGGGTATATTGTGTAACAGCAATGAAAAGGGGGTCAGTCACTGTCTCCTTTATTGGCAGAAATGTCTACAGGAATTCCTTGTGGAGCTCAGTATGCAAGTATGGGACCCTGTGTATTTTACTCATTCCTCAGATTAAGCCTAAATTATAAATGCTATCATTTCCATTTTACGTGGGTATTAGAAACCATGAGTAGCTGGCCTTGAAATTTAAGTATGTTCCTATCTGCTTACTAAGTCTACTTCTTCCTATTATTTCACCACTCTTGTTTTTTAGACAAGGTCTTGCTATGGCTGGCTTTGAACTCAAAATCTTCCCAACTCAACCTCCTGAGTAGCTGATGGTACAGGTGTGTGCTATTGTACCTGGCTCTTCATTACCGTTTTAAGGGTTTTGTGAAGATGGTGTTTTTAGTCTTATACAATAATCTGTAAGTTTTTATACCATCAGAAAATATGTCAATATTCATTACAGTCCACTTCATATTTAATATAAGTAATATACATAAGTAATTACTGTACTTCTGATAATATACACACACATATTTAGACTAAGTATGTGAATCTTTTTCTTACAGGGCAATAAATTTTCTTGCCCACTGTAATTTAGAGACTTCTGGTCTTGAATCATTTTAGAGCTTCTTTTAAAATGTAGATTCTGGTGCCTGTCTCTTCTCTGGACTTTTGGTTTCCAGGCCTTTTGTAGGAATAGTGAACCACGTATTCTTTAGATATAGCTCATCATTATCCTAGGAACACCTTTATCAGAGAATTCCACATATTCTCATATTATAGTCTGTTTCCCTATACAAACTTGTCTTATATTTTCATTTCAAAATTCTATCATTTTTACTTTTAACTGCATTTAACTGTGTTTATGTGTGGGTGTGTACATGTGAGTGTTTGGTGGGGCCTAAGATGGCCAGACATATAGGATCCCCTGGTCCGAGTTTGGAGTTACAGGCAGCTTTGAGCCACCTTACTTGGGTGCAGGGATCTGAACTTGGATCCTTCGCAAGAGCAAGTGCTCTTAACTACTAAGCCATCTCTCCAGCCTTTAGCTTTTTTTTCTTTTTTTGTTTTTTGAGACGGGGTTTCACTGTGTAGCTGTCCTGGAACTCACTTTGTAAACCAGGCTGGCCTTGAACTCACAGAGATCCACCTGTCTCTGCCTCCTGGGTGTTGGGATCACAGGTAAATGCCACCACAGCCCAGCTATCTTCTAAAAATCCCAAATTTACAGGAAAATTATGGAAGTTATAACGAACAATCCATAATCGTCACTTAAATATATTAGCTGCTAACATTTTATCATATGTGCTCTCCTATTTCCCTGTGCCCCATGATTGTCTAATTCCCTGTCCACTTAGAGGGTAGAGCCTAGTGACAGTCCTTGCGGCCATGGTGTAACAGTCTCCTCCTGTGACTAACTGACCATGTGTCCCCATTCTCCAAGCTGCTCCCAGCACAGCCTCCCCGGGAGCTACTTTCACCTCGCTAACAACAGCGATGTGTTTGCTGTGTGCATAAAGAACTACTTTGTCATAGTCTGTGCTCTGCCTCTCTCAAGTCATTCCCCTCTTTTCCTGCCATACAGTGATTTCTTCCTGAGGTTCAGGTCCTTTTACGCTTATCTAAATGTCCTGTGCTCTGGCCTTACTGAAGTTTCTGCCACCTTCTCATCTCTGGTTCCTGTGTGACCTGTGTCTGCCAACCCTGATGGTTTACCCATAGAGTTCTAGTCCCTGGATGACATGATGCCCTCTTGAGTCCATATGAACTCATTCTTCTGCCCCACGGAGATTGGTGCCCCTTTAGAAAACTGCTCGCTGTCTGGTGGCAGCCGCAGAGCCGCTTCAGTTGTGTTGTCTTCCTGTTCCTCAGATGTGGGCCCAGCCCGGACCAGTGCCCAGCTCCATACCCTTGCCAAGCTGGCTCTGCTCAAAGGCCTGGTAAAAGAATTCTTGCTCACTCAGTTCCCTTGCTGACTCTTCTCAGGGTGTGGAAATGTTTCATTGCACTTAGGGATCTTGTGACATCTTCTCTTGTGGTTTAGCCACAGTGAAAGTGAGAGACAAGACAACGCCCCCCCCACACATACACACACACTCAGGCCTTCTGGTTTTCAAATGTTTTCCTGTGGGGCTTTGTATAAGACCCAAACTTTTTGTAGGAGACGCAGGGTTTGACATTTTCTTTTATGCAAAACTCTGACACTGTATTTTTGTTTTTGTTTTTATTTTATAAGCATCCTAAGAAAGCCAGAAAAATGTTTCCTACTTGGGGTATTTAGTATTTGTGCCTCTGTGTCTCAAAGTTGGCCCATTGCAATTACCTGCTCATTCCAGTGGGCCAGCCACATGAGAAAGACAGGGTGATGGGAGACCCTAAGGTTTTCTCATTACCAGTTTGAGATGGGACAACAGTTGTTCTAGGGAGCCGGTTCTAGTTCATACAGGGTGGGCTATGGGGTGAGATGGGCTGGACTCTAAACCTTGCCTCACTTAGCTTTGTGAAGATGAGCTGATATACTAGCTCTGCATACAGAAGCTTATAACTTCTCCAAGCTTACTTTCCTTAACTTGAAATTGGATATAATAGAACCTCCTCATAGAACTGCTTATAGCATGAATAATAAAAACCCAGAGACAGATACTGGGGTTCAAGCTGAAGATCAGAAAAGCAAAGCAGCCAACCACTGGCTCTTACCTCTGCCTTAAACCAAAATGGTGATACTGCCTCCACGATCCTCAGAATGAGACTGAGCTGTGACCTCCTCCCGTTTTATATTCCTCTCTAGTGCTGGGGTTAAAGGCATGCACCACCACCACCTGGTCTCTATGGCTAACTAGTGTGGCTGCTGGGATTAAAGGTGTGTGCCATCACTGCTTGGTCTGTAAGGCTGACCAATGTGGCTGTTTACTCTCTGATCTTCAGGCAAGCTTTACTTATTAAAATACAAATTAAATATCATTACACCTGCTAAACATTAAATTAGTGAACACTTGTAAAACACTTTAAAGACTATCTCTTACACGACAAATAGTCAATAACAGAGGCTTATTTTTTTTTTTTTGAGACAGGGTTTCTCTGTGTAGCTCTGGAACCTGTCCTGGAACTTTCTCTGTAAAGGCTGGCTTCAAACTCACAGAGATCCGCCTGCCTCTGCCTCCTGAGTGCTGGGATTAAAGGTGTGCACCACCACTGCCCAGCTTGACTTTTTTTTTTTTTGATACAGGGTTTCTTTCATGCAGTCCAGGCTGGCCTTGAACTTGCTTATATAGACGAGGATAGTTTTGAATTTCTGATCCTCCTGCCTCCCAAATGCTGGGATCACAGGCAGGAGACACCATGCCTCGTCAGGTTGTATTATTTTACTGTTTGAGCTGTGAGGATAAGTGCTGTACTCTAGATGAAGTAGTTATCATGGTGTTTATGTAGTTCCTGTTACCTTAGAAACAAGCCGGGCGTGGTGGCACACGCCTGTAACCCCAGCACTCGGGAGACAGGCAGGTAGAGCCCTGTGAGTTCAAGAGCAGCCTGGTTTACAGAGCAAGCTCCAGAACAGCCAGGGATACACAGAAAAACCAAAAACCATAACAAACAAACAAATAAATAAAACAAAAAACAAATGCCTGACATGATGGCACACACCTTTAATCCCAGCACTCAGGAGACAGAGGAAGGTGGATGGATCTTCTATTAGTTTGAGACCAACCAAACCAACAACACAAAACCAAAATGAACAAAATACTCCCATATTACCCAAGCAGTGGCTTTCTGGATTCTAGTTTAACAAAGATAAAATATTTTTTTCTAAAGAAAGGCCAAGACCGGGCAGAGGAGACTTCCCCTCTGGGTTTGGAGGATAAGGAAACAAGCAGACCCCGGCTTGGGCTGGGGAAGCCTACAAGATGGCAGATGCAGGCAAAGGTGTCTGTCCTCTGCACGCTGTCATGCAACTAAATTCTTTTTCTTCGTAGGTTTCACAAGTTAATCTGGGGAAGCTTTGGTCATGGGCTTCTGGAAAGTTCTGGAGTTATTGCCGGTGGTGGAGACAATGGCTTGCTTACTCTGTACAATGTGACCCACATCCTTTCTTCAGGACAGGAGCCCTTGATTGCCCAGAGACAGAAACACAAAGGGGCCGTCAGGGCCCTGGACTTTAATCCTTTCCAGGTACTGTGTTTTAGTTGATCTGGTCAAGGCATGGTGCGGCTTGTCTGAATGGAAGCATTCTCTTATGGCCTCCAGGCTGGAGCTTTGAACCCTTCCAGGCTGTAATGGGGGAGGCTCTGTGTTCCCCAAATGTGGGTCTCCTCCTTCTCTCTTTCTGAGATGGGAAGGGAGTCTTTAGAAATATCTTTTATATGTATCTTCATACAGGGCAATCTCCTGGCTTCAGGAGCCAGTGATTCTGAAATCTTCATTTGGGATTTGAACAACCTGAGTGTTCCAATGACCCCTGGATCCAAGTCACAGGTGAGGAGGCTCCCGCCAGCCTCGGGCTGTGGATGGCTTTGTGTGTGCAGGAGGTTATCTCAGGTAAAATTTTGAATTCTGGAGCCTTCAGAGTACCAGAGATTTCAGGCTTTACCACTGGAGGGCAATAAAACTCCACAGATAGACACAGACACTCTGCTAGCCACGGAAGAGTCAGGGGAGAGGGTATGCCTAGAAGTTGGTTCATGATGGTCATTAGCTGTTCAAAGACTTCCTGGAAGAGAGTGAAGGGCAGGTGTACCTCTGGGCAGGCCTTTCTGTCAGCCCAGAGCTGGCTTGTCTTCTTGAATTTTTCTGCCTTTGCTTTATTGTGAAGTAATGAGTTGGCTATCACTTGGTGCCCTGAGAGATAGGCATATTTTTTTCTCTGCTTCACTTTTTCTGGGGCTCTTCATGTTTGTTTTTCTCCTCTTCTCCTCTGTCCTAGAGAGGGGGTTATTTTTCAATCTTGACTCTATGCTTTTAAGAGAACTCATGAGTAGAGATAAACCCAGGTGTGCCAGCTGGTCCCTCCCACTTCCATAACAATATCTTTTTTAAAAATAATTTTTTTTATTTTACATCCCAGTCAGAGTTCCCCTCCCTCCTCACTTCTCAGTCCCTTCCTCCCGCCCACTCCTTGTTCCCACACCCTCAACCCACTTCTCCTCCATTTCTGTTTAGAAAAGGGCAAGTCACCCATGAGCATCAACAAAACATCAAGTTGTAGTAACATTGTAGTAAGATTGTATTCAGGTGGAACAAGGTGACCCAGCATGTGTAAGAATGCAAGTAATCCATATCTATCACCCTGCACAAAACTCAAGTCCAAGTGGATCAAAGACTTCAACATAAATCCAGATACACTGAACCTGATAGAAGAGAAAGTGGGAAATAATCTTGAACACATTAGCACAGGAGACAACTTCTTGAACAGACAACCAATAGCACAGGCACTAAGGTCGAAAATTAATAAATGGGACCTCATAAAATTGAAAAGTTTCTGTAAAGCAAAGGATGCTATCAATAGAACAAAATGGCACCCTACAGAATGGGAAAAGAGTACTGTACCAATATCTTAAAGCATCTTTCTGGGCAAATGTACCCTCAGCTCCTGAGGCTGTCTTAGTGGGAGGAACCTCTTGTCTCCCTTGGGCTTTGTGTGGGTTGTTGAGAGGAATAGAATGGTAGATGTCACTTAATCAGGTTATGACAGGTTGTCATTTTCACCATCTTGTCTCAGAAACCTCCAGAAGACATCAAAGCACTGTCATGGAACCGCCAAGTCCAGCACATTCTGTCTTCTGCTCACCCCAGTGGCAAGGCAGTTGTGTGGGATCTCAGGAAGAATGAGCCCATCATCAAAGTCAGTGACCACAGCAGCAGGGTGAGCAGTGGTCAGAACACAGGCCTGGGCCCTGGCTCTTCTCTGTGCCAGACAGTTGGAGCTGCTCTCGCCCAGGCCAGGATCCATTTTCAAGTGTTGGGAGTGTGGATTCAGACCCAAAGCAGAGTTCCTATTAGAGTGACTGCTTGGGAAGCTAACCAGGTGACCTGGAGTCTCATAGCATGCCTTGCTTGATCATGTCGTTACTCATACCCTGATGACTGGGCTGTTCCCAGACAGACAGAAGAGACCAAAGGTAGTCTTGGAGTAGTCTCATTGCAACTGGGCAGAATGGGTTCATAGTCTGAGAGGTTAGGTTTTATCAGACATCAAGATCTACTTTGTCCACAGATGAACTGCTCAGGCCTGGCCTGGCACCCAGACATAGCCACCCAGTTAGTGCTGTGCTCAGAAGATGACCGGCATCCAGTGATCCAGCTGTGGGACCTGCGCTTTGCTTCCTCACCCCTGACGGTGCTGGAAAGCCACAGCAGGTAGATGTAGGAGGAGGCTGCTTGTTTGTCCTGGCCACCCAGAACCAAAATAACCACACAGAAACTATATTATTTAAAACACTGTTTGGCCCATTAGCTCTAACTTCTTATTGGCTAACTATTACATCTTAATTTAACCCATTTCTAGTAATCTGTGTATCACCACGTGGCTGTGGCTTACCGGCTAAAGTTCCATCTGGCTTCAGTTGGGGGCTACATGGCTTCTCTCTCCACCCTTCTTTCTCCCAGCATTCAGTTTAGTTTTCCCTGCCTACCTCTATTCCCTGTGCAGGCCCAAGACAATTTCTTTATTATCCAGTGGTATTCACAGCATGCAGAGGGGAATCCCACATCAGGTACATCTCCAACCCATGCACACATTCAGGCCTCATCTTAGCTACTCAGGACCTTTGGAAGAGCAGGCAGTGCTCTTAACCACTGAGCCATCTCTCCAGCCCTACTTGTGTGTTTTTTTTTTAAATTTACTCTTTATTTTTTGTCTTGTTTTGTTTTTCTTATTTATTTATTATGTATACAACATTCTGCCTTCATGTATGCCTGCACGCCATGAGGAGGGCGCCAGATCTCATTACAGATGGTTGTGAGCCAACATGTGGTTGCTGGGAATTGAATTCAGGACCTCTGGAACAGCAGGCAATGCTCTTAACCACTGAGCCATCTCTCCAGCCCGCCCTACTTGTTTTTTTTGAGACAGGGTCTCTCACTGAGTCTAGGCTCTCCAACTGGGAAAAGTCAGATGGTCAGTGAACCCCAGGGATCCTTGTGATTCTGGCTGCCCAGTGCTGGGATTATATGTATTACCTTGTCAAGCTTGGGTGCTAGGGATTAATCTCAAATCCTCATGCCTATATCTGGCAGATACTCACTTTTCACAGTGCTGTTTTCATCTTTTAAAAATTAACAGATCATCTGTTTTGGAGATCTGAGCCTTCTCTAAGATGTATAAGGCACCTACTCAGCTGGTTTTCATTTTTAGGGGGATCTTGTCGATGTCATGGAGCCAGGCTGATGCTGAACTGCTGCTCAGCAGTGCCAAAGACAACCAGATTTTTTGTTGGAATCTGGCAAGCAGTGAGGTAGGCTGGTCCTTCTATGGACACGCTGTGATGGAGGTGTGACAGTAGAGGGACCCCAGCTATGTGTTTCCTGGACTGCTGCTAATGGCTATGCTCTCGCTGCAGGTGGTGTACAAGCTACCCACACAGAACAGCTGGTGCTTTGATGTTCAGTGGTGCCCTCAGAACCCTCCTGTGTTCTCTGCTGTCTCCTTCGATGGCTGGATCAGTTTGTACTCTGTGATGGGTAGGAGCTGGGAGGTCCAGCACATGAGGCAGGCTGACAAGGTTTGAAGGGCTTGGTAGAGAGTGCTGGAGGGAGGAGATGTCTGTGTTTTGGGGAAAAGAGGACACGTAGCTTGGGAAGAAATGGGAGCTATTGAAGAGAGGGAGGCCAGGCTGTGGGTTTTAGAGGGCTATAGCTTGCATTAATATTCGACTTCCTGGGAGGAAGTCAGTTTTTGCCACAATATAAAGGAAGTCATTGGCTCAACTCTTGTTATTCATTCTGAACCGCTATTTTGGATCTGTTATCTCATAGTATGGGCTGGTATAACTCCTTCTGTGCTGTACACCTGCTTTATGTCACAGCAGTGTAGAGTTTAAATACAGCTTTTCAAGAGGCTCGCACATCTGAGTCTCCCATTCACTTCCACTCTAATCCCATCTCCTAGACTATGGCAGTCTTCGTTTCTGGAGCAAACTGGGCACCACAGGGATTCATCCCAAACTGAGGTTGTAGTTAGAGGTCCTCACGAAGATGCCTCTCAGGTTGGTGACACAGGTGTCCTTTCCCTCTAGATTTCCTCCTCTTTTAGCAAAGGCCAGCCTCTCCCAGTGCTGCAGGTGCCTGAGCCAGTGACCCAAGCCTTGAAGAAGCCTCCCAAGTGGATGAGGAGGCCAGCTGGCGTTTCATTTGCTGTAAGTATTGCTCATGTGTGCTATGTGTGTGCAGTGCCTCTCTGGTGCTTATCAAGGAGCTAACTTCATGTGATTTGTTCTCGGTGCCTGTCTCGCTCCACCTCTCAAGCAGAGGGTTAATCTAGCTTCTCCTTCAGTGTCACCATTCTGCAACCTGATTGACCTGCCAGTCCTATCAAAAAAATCTGCTGCTTTAGACACTCTGCTTATTTCAGCCCAAGATTCTACCCGAGATTTCTGTAACTCTTAAATATCTGGACTGGTGGCAAGGAATGCAAGGAAGGAAAGAAAAAAAGGTAGATTTTATCCTGTCATTCCTATACTTAAAAGTTTTGAGCCCCACCCCCACCCACCTTATAGGCTTAAGGCTATATAACCATGGGGCTCCATTGACCTTCCCAGTTTCTTTTTCTGTCTCATTCCCATGAGTTCTTTGTGTTTCAGTTACATGTGACTTGTTTCTGCCCTCTCATGTGTCTTATCCTTCATCTTCTCTCCTGTGCCCACTGAATGCCATAGTGGACTTTGAAGACCTCCTACTTAAATGCCATATCCTCTATGATACCTGTTTTTAATCTTAGTTAACAGCCTCCATTCTATAGAGATTTGTACTCCTGTAATTCTATATTCTGTATAATATAATATAAAACATATATATATGGAGACCCTGCTAAGTAATAGATTCTGCAAGGCTAGGAAATGCCTTGTTGATTTTCATATCCCCAGAGGAGAGAGCCCTCTAGTGTGAATAAAGGTCACTTGAGGATCTTACTAAAACTCAAGTTCTGGTTCAGTGGATCTGATATAGGGCTCAAGATTTCCAGTTTTCCAGAAAGTTCCCAGATGGTATGTTTGCTTATAGTTTGAGGACCAGCAGTTTGAGTAGCAAGGAGGCCCTGAAGCACCCAACACACTACTTTAGATAGTAAATTTGATTTGAAAAAAGATGTGTAAGAGGAGATGTTCATGTTTAGAGCCGGCAGTTTTAGTGTGAAGGTGTGACTTAGGAATGTCTTTATAAAAGATGTGTAAGAGGAGACATTCATGTTTAGAGCCGGCAGTTTAGTGTGAAGGTGTGACTTAGGAATGTCTTCATAAAAGAAGAGTGGGCACTGGGGACCTAACTCATTGGGGAGTGCTTGCTCAGCATCCCCACGGCCCTGGGTTTAAATGCCTCACACCACCACCACCAACAAAAAGGGCAGGGACAGTAAGGTGAAGAGCTCTTGTCATAGCTCTGAGGCTAATTAGTTAGATGACTCTGAAGAAGTCATTTAACCCTCAGGACTTCAGGATTTTATTTATAAGACAGAAATAGTAGTGCCTGCCCAGTGTGCTGTAACACTGTCAAATACTATGCAATTATAATCATTTAAATGGCCTTGTTGAGCACTAAGTTGTGCTCTAAAGTTTGTTCTGTAAGTGATATAATTATGCCTAGAAAAGTCACTAAGCGAGTGGGATGTAGGAAGGGAAATAATAGTGTCATTGCCTGGGATGTGGCCTGGCGACTGGAGAACTTTCCAGGAGTTGTACTGTGTGGCCGAGATTGAGAATGGTTGGAGAAAATAATGCTAAACCTTTCATTTTGTACCATCTGCTTGATAAAAAGTGTCAGATCTGACTGGCTGGATACCTCAAGTGGAGTGGTGTTGTAGGTAAAGGCACAGAAGCGGGATGAACCAGTCATTTCGGGAATGTGGAGCAGTCACATAAATGACCAAGAAGAAAGATGCTGGGGTAGACATGTTTGTCCCTAACTTTTTGGGGTTTTGTGCATGCCAGAGGAGTGCAAGTGTTCTCCTGTGGTCTGTCAAACCATTATACAGCCTGGGGGTAGCAACAGGGTTGTGTGAGCAATAAGACAGGCTTGGATTGGAAGAGTGGAAAAAAACAAAGGATAGCAAGTACTTCTGGTAATGTAGATGTGCTAGCAAAGGGTATGGGAAAGAGAGTGTCTGCATTAGAGACATTGAACAATAAGCTTGGCGGTGGTGTTATATAGAGGTATAGATAGCCTGTGATAGTACCGCCTTGTTTGTGCTAGGTGCCTGAGAAATGGTCATACTAGGAGTGGGAAGTGGGAGAGAGTACCATGTGGTGACATTTTAAGCTTGTGATAGTAAGATTGCTATTATAATAATTGCTATTATAATGAGGACCCATTTGGCACTCAACTCCTGGTCCTGTTCCATCCTAGCAATTTTCTGTTAGTTTTCCATCTGTCTTGGTCGCTGTTCTGTTTCTGTGAACAAACCCATGACAAAGCCAACTCTTATAAAAAAAAAAAAAAGAAAGAAAAGCATTTTAATTGAGGTTTGCTTACAGTTTCAGAGGGTTAGTCCATTATTATCAAGGTGGAGGAGCACGCAGGCAGGATGAGGAGCACAGCAGGATGCAGGCAGACATAGCAGCTAAGAGATCTACACCTGGATCTGTAGGCAGCAAGAAGAGAGAAAGCCACTGGGCCTGGCTTGGGCCCTTGAAACCTCAAAACCCACCCTCAGTGACACACTTCCTCCAACAAGGTCACACCTACTCCAACAAGGCCATTCCTTCCAATCCTTTCCACTCCTTGATGTACAAGCATTCAAATATCTGAGCTTATGGGGGCTATTCTCATTCAAACCACTACACTATCCAAGGCTTACCCAACAGCTAGCCTTCTCTCTCTGAATCCAAGGCTTGCCCAACAGCTAGCCTTCTCTCTCCCCGAATCCAAGGCTTGCCCAACAGCTAGCCTTCTCTCTCCCCGAATCCAAGGCTTGCCCAACAGGCTAGCCTTCTCTGAAATCTTAACTGGGTGTTAGCTATTGGCTTGAAATTGTAACCTTTTCCTTTTTTACATTTCCTCTCCAGTTTGGGGGAAAGCTGATTACCTTTGGCCTTCCCAGCATCCCTGTCCAGCAGATGCCACAGCCTTGTCCCCGCCCTGTCTACATCAGTCAAGTCATCACAGAATCAGAATTACTGACGCGGTCGGCTGTGCTGCAGGAGGCCTTGGGATCTGGGAATCTCCTTAGTTATTGTCAGAGCAAGATTCAGCAAGCTTCCCTGCCCTGTGAGAAGATGCTCTGGCAGTTCCTGAAGGTGGGAGGCTGAAGGCTGCCTGCTCTCCCTCAAGTTCCAGAACTCTAGCCTTGTCACTCCAGGACAGGGAGCAAGGGTCCCATTCAAGAGTGACACGCTCAAGAAGCCCCCCCCCGACTCGATGTTTTTTTATGTTCTCTGGACACAGGGTCTTTATCCTTTACCCTTTCTGGAGACTCAAAGGCCACTTGAAAAGATGGCAGAGGGCGGGGTTACTGCTATTGTTGGTGTCCTGGATATTTTACCAGCCAAGGCAAATGCTTTCATAGTAGTATGCCAAAGGGAAGATCGTTAGAGGGATACACGAACATAAGGAGTTTTGGGGTTTGTTTGATGTAACCCAGGGCAGGTTCCCGTTGGTCCACTCTACTTTAGCACCAGGGATGTAGTTGTAGCCTTTGCTCTGTTATAACACGGAGGAGTCTGAGCAGCCAGCAGACGTGAGAACGAGCTTGTGGCAAGAGCTGGCCTAGTGCGTGAGGCTTGGCACTACAGCCCCCCCACACTGACACACACACCCGTGCCCCCACACACACACACACGTGCCCATACACACACACACACACACACACGTGCCCATACACACACACACACGTGCCCATACACACACACACACAGCCCCCTCACACTGACACACACACCCGTGCCCATACACACACACACACCCGTGCCCCCCCCCCACAGAATAAGTGAATAAATGTAAACCAAGATATCCAAACTGCCCATCATGATGGTTTCTGAAGCTGGGTGTGGAGGGCCATTTCCGAAAAAAGCATGGCGTAGCAAGAACAAATAAAACCCAGAGACAGATACTGGGTTCAATATGAAGATCAGAAAAGCAAAACAACCAAGCCAGTAGAGAGCTCTTACCTCTAAGTAATCCTCAGATTGAGAGAGAGCGAGTTCCTGTCTCATCCCGGTTTATATTCCTCTCTAGTGCTGGGATTAAAGTGTGTGACTTCCTAGTACTGAGATTAAAGGTGTGAGCCACCACCACCTGGATCTGTTTCTGCATTGATCTTGTGTAGCCCAGGGTGGCCTTGAACTCACAGAGATCCATCTGCCTGGGTCTCTCAAATCCTAGAATTAAAGGTGTATGACACCACTGTCTGGCCTCTGGTGGCTTAGTTTTACCTTCTGGTCTTCAGGCAAACTTTATTTATAAAACATAAATAAAATATCACTATAGCATGGAAGGAAGGGGAAGTCAAAAGATTGTCAGAAAGATTATAGTCAGAATCTATTATTCATTGTGGAAGAAACAAAGAATGGAGGTCAGCTGACCCAGCTTCTTGGCCCTTGGTGTCTGGGATTCTGAGTGGGACGCTGACTTTATGCACTGTACCTGTGTGTGCGTGCCTCTGCCAGTGTCTTCTCAACTCCGTGTTTAGATTCCCAAGACCACTGTAGTTACACGTAGTGTCAGTCTCCGTGGAGGGTTTGGAGACCAGAGCACAGCTCATCACAGGCCAGTGCTTCATGCAGCAATTCAGAGTTGCCTGTCGCTCCCACAAAGACCAGCTGCAAGATGACCCAGCTGGACACAAGCAGATGTATAAGGTGCCCTCACTTAGAACTGCTCAGACAGAAAGGCCCAGGGTCAGTTCCAGAGTCCGTGAAGGAAAAAAGCCTGACATGGTGTCCATGTTAGTTGTTTATGGGTTGCATAGTTCCAGGCCAGATGTAATAACCAATCAATCACAAGCAGTAGTGCCTCCAAACAGCCATCAGGTTACCAGGGTAACTGGGTTAGAGAGTCAACTGAAGGTACAATTCTCATGTAGAAGTGGCAAAGGGTTGTGATAATTCTGTCCACAACCCAGCAACCAGATGCGAGGAAGAAAGGTAGGGGACATCACTGTTGTGAGGGTACGTTTGGTGGCACGTGTTTGAGGTTACACTCGTATAGCTGTCCATCGTGGTATAGGGAAAGGGTCATTCACACTCATTTAATGAAAATGTTTCTGCATTTTTTGGTCCTTAGGTGACCTCAGAGCATGACTCTAGGCTGCAGTTCCTCAAGCTATTAGGGTTCAGCAAAGAGGAGCTTCAGAAGAAGGTAAGCCTTTCACGCCTGGAACACGCTTGGCTTGCCGTAGAGAGCAAATAACCCTGCTGGCGGTAACTGCCCCAGGCCACCTGGCCATAATTCACTAGAGATGTGTATTTTACTTCCTTGAAATAGCCTTTTCTCCAGAAAAGTTGGTGAAGAATGTAGTTGGTGGAAAGTGTAGTGGGAGGGGCATGAGACTTGTGGGAGCCTGCCTTGAAAGAGTGGTATTCACAGGGCTCTCCGCGCAGGTGGACGCGTGCTTGAAGAAAGACTTGAAGTTGGGGGGAAGCCCTTCTGAGCTTGAGGCAGTTGACCTCAAAAGCGACGGACCACACACCTTTTGCCACAAGGTATGGTAGGAGGCCAGGCCACCTGACTTGAGGTGGCATAGCAGACCTGCCTTTGAGGGAATGTTCTCCTTGCGGGCCCTTTCACTTGTTCTCTGTAAGCTTCTGGAGAAGTCTTTGCTCTCTTGGAGTCAGACGAGCACACAGAGTCACAGGGTACTTCCCAAACCTACTTGTCTGTTCTTTAGTTTTATCCACTAGGGCTCAGATAGTAGAGCTTTGGTGAGAGTGTGCGCTGTTTTCTGGTTTCGGTTCCTACAGTCACATCTGTCCTCCTGTGTACAGGCCTCCAAACACACCACCGAGGAAGCCTCTGCATCCTCAGCCTTCTTTGATGAGCTGGTTCCTCAGAACATGACTCCATGGGAGATCCCCACAACAGAAGGTAGCCTGGTCTGGGAAGCAGGTGGGCCCAGAGTTTTTGGTTTTAAGAGTCCCTTATTATCTCCTGCCTCCCACCTAAAACCTCAACTACAGGTAGGTCTTTTACCAACCAGAGCTCTCTCTAGCCAGAGTCTACTGATGGGTGCTGCCTACGGATGGCCTTCTACTGTGGTCTTTTCTATTCCTTAGTTTGCTTGTTAAAATGACTGCAGCCTTCCCCATGCTAAGCAAGCACATATCGTGCCTGGGATCCTGCACACGAGGCCCTCTCTGCTTTGAATCCTATTTTAGAAAGTTACAGTTGGACCAGCACACCCTGGAACACTGTTTTGTTGCCCAGAAATGAAACGAGGGAGTTTTGTGGAGCCAGGCAGACTGAACTATAGATAGAGTTTGCAGACAGGCCTCCAAACACATCCTCAGCCTTCTTTGAAAAGTTGGAACCGAAGCGGGGGTAATGTGGGCTGGGGGACAAGACGTGAGGGTGTGAGGACCTGCTAATGGGCGGGGGGACTCTGTGTGCAGACTCTGATGGACTCCTGAGCCAGGCCCTGCTGCTCGGGGAGCTTCGGCCTGCCGTGGAGCTGTGTATGAAGGAAGAGCGCTTTGCTGATGCCATCATCCTGGCTCAGGCTGGGGGTACAGAGCTGCTGGAGTGGACACAAGAACACTACTTGGCCAAGAGGAGAACCAAAATCTCTCCGGTACTGCCGATCATGCAGGAGAGGAAGGGATGGGATTGCTTGGGCCTGGGCAAGTGCCGGCCCATGCCTTGGGACTGGTGTTTGAAATCCACTGCCTCCCTATGCTAACAGCCTCTACTTCATTGCTACCCTGCTGAGGTTCTGACACGAGTGGCTTTCTTAGAACATCCCTGAGTGTGACAGCTCCTGACTGTGCTGGAGGGAAGGCTGAGGGTCTCTCTCTCCGCCCAGTACAGCTCCTCGCCTGTGTTATCAAGAAGGACTGGAAAGACCTGGTGTGTGCCTGTAGCCTGAAGGACTGGAGAGCAGCACTGGCCTTACTGCTGACATATTCAGGACCAGGGAAACTCCCCGAGCTCTGTGGTGGGTACGACTCCAGCACATGGCAACAGACTTAAGCAAGGAGGAGGCACGGGTCCATCAGCCTGGACCCTGGAGGCGGGGCTCAGTCAGGAGACAGGGATGGTAGCCTCTCATTTCCTGGAGTGTCGCGGGTGTTCTCTATTCTGCTGTCACATCTGTTCTTTGTCTTTCTCTGTAGAGCCAGGTTAATCTGAGTTAGCTTTTCTTTAAAAGATTTTGTTTTTATTTTTATTTATGTGTATGAATATTTTGCTTACATGTATATGTGAATGTGTATGCCTGGTCTCCATGGAAGATGGAAGTAGACAGATCCCCTGGCACTGGAGTTGTAGGTAGTTGTGAGCTGCTCTGTGGGCTTTGGGAATTGAAGCCTCACCCTGTAGAAGAGCAGTGTGTGCTCTTCACCACAGAGCCATCTCTCTGTCCCCCTAAGTCATCTGAAAGCCATTCTAGACTCTTGCGTCAGAGCTCACAGTAGTCCACTTGTTTCCAGTCAAGGAAGAATAGCACAGAGAAGCCGTGCTGTTAACTGAGCCTGCATCTCTCCACAGACATGCTAGGAACTCGAATGGAGCAGGAGGGAGACAGGGCACTCACCTCTGAAGCCAGACTCTGCTACGTGTGCTCAGGAAGTGTGGAGCGGCTGGTAGAGAGCTGGGCAAAATTCCAGCCAGCCTCCTGCCCCGTGGCTCTGCAGGTACCTCTTCTCTGTGGGGCTCTGGCCACTCCAGGCTCTTCGGAGAGACATATCCCTAGTGGTAGGGATATGCAGGTAAGAGAAGTGAGCCATCTGGAGCCGAGTATTGGGGAGAACAGAGCCCTCTGTGTCAGATGCCTTCTCCAGGGATGGACTCACCACCTTATTCCCTCGGGATGCCGAGCTTGGTGTGAGCCTTCATAAGCTTTTCCCATCCAAGGATTCATCACACAAGTCAATTTAATATTTGATTATTAGTTTCTGTGAGACATTCTATAGATCTAAACTGTATCAGGTGCTCTGTGGGTAAGCAGAGAAGGTGAAATCATAGCCATGTGAGGAGACCAGAGACTCACAGGAAACGATTAGTATAGCAGAGTCTGGTTGATGGCACACTAGCAAAAAGGGACCAAAAGTAGCAAGAAGAAACAAAGAAGCATAAGAATCCAAGACCTGGATGCGGCCCATCAATCCCAGTCTTAACAGGCTAGGAAGTGAGGCCTTCATATCATGTCTCTTACACGTGATTGTCTGCTGCCTTCACCATGGTGTGTCCAGGTGCTCTCCTTTCCATGGTATGATCTTCCTGGGTGAGCCACCTGGACAGAGCAAGATGTACTTGGAAGACGTTTTGATCACCTTCATCCTTGTCCCTGTAGGACCTGATGGAGAAGGTGATGGTCCTTATCAGGAGCTTGGAGCTACTGCAGGGTTCTGACAAAGTGAGCCCAGGTCCTGCCACAACCTACAGGCTCACCCAGTATGCCAATCTTCTGGCAGCCCAGGGTAGCCTGGCCATTGCCATGAGCTTCCTGCCCAGTGACTGCATCCAGGTGAGAGTGGCCATGATAAAGGCCACATCATCTTATTCCTTCATCTAACACTGAGCACATCCATGCTTTAGGCACTATGCTGGCTCCTGGAGAAATAAAATCCCTTAGGCAGCTTGCAATCTGGTGGGAGAGATTATGTCAGTGATTTACAGAGTCATAACAGAAGATTACACTAAGCACTGTGGCACCTTGGGGAAGAGGCAATTTCTCTGGAGAAGTGCAGGAAGGTGTTCCGAGGTTAAAACAGTTGAACTGGACCTGCAAAGAGAAGTGCCTGTAGGGCACTCCCGGCAGAGGAATAGCCAGGAGGGAGGCATGAGAGTGTTAGACAGGGATTAGGGAACCTTGGGTCTCTTGAGGTTACTGAAGAATAGAGTAATCCAAAGCTTGTTGACTGAGGCCAAGCTTGTAAGAAGATGTTTGCTTGTTTTAGTTTTCTAACAGCGCTTCCTTATTACAACTTTAGCCAGCAGTTCAGCAGCTGAGAGATCGGCTCTTTCATGCCCAAGGTTCTGCCGTCCTGGGCCAACAGCCTCCAACTTTCCCTTTTCCCCGGGTTGCTGTAGGAACCACCCTCCACCCAAGAGAGACATTATCATACACAATGGGATCCCAGCCTCGTCACCAGGTAAGAACTTACTTGTTAGCTCATTTATTCATCCGTTCGGAAGTGCTTATGTACCAGGCATGGTTATAAAGACTTAGAATATTTTAGTGAACAAAACCTGCTGAAAATTCCTAGCTTTCAGTTATTTTTCTAGTAACTGTTTATTGAACAAATACTAGGATCTTAGAACATTAGAGACACAAACTATAATCTTTGCCCTCAAGTAGTTCATCTAGTGGAAAGATAGAGGTTGTCTTAGTTAGGGTTTCTATTGCTGTGAGGAGACACCATGACCAAAGAAACTCTTATAAAGGAAAACATTTAATTAAAATGGCTTACAGTTTCAGAGGTTTAGTCCATTATCATCATGTTGGGACATGGAAGCATGCAGGTAGACAATGATACTGGAGAAGGAGCTGAGAATTCTACATCTGAATCCACAGGCAACAGGAAGTAAACTGTGTACTACACTGAGTATAGCTTGAGCAAAAGAGACCTCAGAGACCACCCCCACAGTGACACACTTCCTCCAACAAGGCTAACCTACTCCAACAAAGCCACACCTCCTAATAATGCCATTCCCTTTGGGGACCATTTTCTTTCAAACCACCACAGATGTATTAAAAAAATGTAGTAGAATTCAGAATAGTCATGATTCAGTATGGCAGAGTGTTATGGGACTATATAGAAGAAAAAGAAATTTCCTCTGTGTGTGTGTGTGCATGCACATGCATGTATATGTGTGGGGATGCATATATGCCATATGCATGTGTAGGAGTCAGAGGACAAACTGTGGGAACCAGTTCTCTCCTTCTTACCATGTATATCAAGCTATCTCACCAGCCCTTGATTCGATACTAAAGGTTAATTTGTTTAGACAAGGGAGGGACTACATTAAGTCTGTTTCAGGCACAGGGGACAGATGTGCAAACACACCGAAAAAAAAAAAAAAGAGGAAACAACAGCTTTTTGAGGAACCACTTAAAACTTCAATGGGTTGTAATCTTGGGATGGAATTAAATAGAGGAATAACAGGTGGGAAGTAGAGGACTGAGAATCTGGCATTTTGTACTGAAGAACTTAGGCTTGACCGCGGTGTTGCTCCGGAGAGGGCACCTGGAAGAAATGTCCATACCGCACCAGCTCCCTGGCCCTTTCCTCTCTTCACAGGTCCCAGCCCCATCTGGAGGGCCAAGGGCCACAGCTCAGCCATCATTAGTGATGCCCTTCACACCCTCCCATCCCAGCCCTTCTCAGGGCTCACAGTCACCGTCTATGGGTGACTACAGGGTACCTGGGCCCCAGGCAACCCTACCTCTGCATTTTGGCCCTGGAATAAGGCCCGGTGAGTAAGCAAAGCTCTCTTCTGGCAGACTGAGGAGGTTTCAGGAAAGACAGGCATACTGCTTCCTCAGTCCATGCTGACAATGCCTAGAGAGAACATTGTTTTGTTTGGGAACAGGGTCTTGTGTAGCCCAGGCTAGCCTCAAAATTGCTGTGTAGCTAAGGATGACCTCAAACTGATTCTTCTGCTTCTCCCAAGTACTGGAATTACAGGAGTACACCCAGTTTGTTTTGTCTTTTTAATAACTTTTTACAATTCTTATTTGAGGAAATTGCTTTGAGATTGAAGTCTGAATTCCTAATAGTGTCTTTTACTGAATCCCTTTCATATTGTCTCTCTCTGTGTGTCTCTCTGTCTCTGTGTCTGTTTTTCTCTCAGGTCAATATATCAAAGTAGTTACATCAGTCATCTCAAATCACTAATATTATTTTGAGGGTCAAATAAGGACTACAGTTAAAAGCACTTTAAAAACTGTAGATTTCTCTCTGCGTGCGCTAGCCATTCCTTGTTATTATCAGTTGTGGGTTTACGATTTTTTGGGGGGGGGATGGATTCTTCCTTGGTTTCAAATTCCTGGTCTCAAAGGACCTGGTCATTCCCCCAGGCGTCACTACAGCTATGTGCCATCACACTTGCTCTTTTATTTTTGTGTTGCTGACTTGTTCCTGATGATGAATTATCCATTTCTACTCTCCTTCAGCTTTATCTCAGCCGCAGCTATTAGGAGGACAAAGTGTTCAAGCTGCAAACCTGGCTGGATTCTCTGGAGCATGGCCTCTTCCTTGTCCCCTTCCACTCATGGCATCCCCAGACACCATGCAGCCTGGCTCTCCCCTGCTGCCCGAGACTGCTAGACTGCTCTCTCTGCCTCCTATGGGACCACCAGGTCCCAACCTGCTGAGCTCCCCGCCTTCAGCCTATCCTGTCAGTTTCTCCATGGCTTGTCCTCCTGGAGGGCCAGGAGCTTCGTGCTCCAGTACCCTCCCGAGCACTGGCATCTCGCCTCCTCGTCCAGGTTAGTCTTCTTTCCATGGCTGCTTCTTGGGGATTCATTGCATCCTCTCCTCCCAGTCCTACCCCTGCTTTGGCAGTCTTTCTTCCTCTAAGGCCCCTGTCAGCTAGGAGTGTGACTGATTTACAGAGGGAGGTACGGCAAACTCTGAAATAACTTTTCCAGCTCTTAGATAAACATTTCTAAGGTCCTTAACCATGTCACTAAGATCCCCCATTTTTTGTTCTTTAGGACCCCAGGATGCCTGGCAAGTTGCTCCAGCCACCCGGGAAAACTTCCAGAGGAAAAAGGTCACCATGTCTTTCCCTACCCAGTGACCGACTTTCTAGTTCATTAGGATTTCAGGGCCGCCCTTCCTGTTTTTACTCTTCTCCAAGTTCGTCTCTACCTCTCGGCAGCTCCCTCTTCTCCTCCCACATACATCTTTCTCTTTCCTGGTTCCCTACTCACCATGCTGTGTCTTGTTCAGAATCAGAGCTGTAGTGTCTCCTGGTTCCCTCATATGCTTCTCTTTATCTCGCTAGTTGCCTGAGGCAGTTGTGCCTCCAGCACCAATTACAGCTCCAGTCAGGAGCCTTGGCCCTCAGCCGCAACAGGCCTCTAGTGTAAGCTGGTCACCTCCAGGAGCCCCTAGAGAACGCAGCCTGCAGGTGAGTCCCCTCCGCTGAGATGCTTTCCAGCCCTACTTGGGCAAGAAAAGTGAGATCCTAGAAACTGGATTCCTTGTTCAAGGTAGAAGTAACCTTTGAGCCTGAGAATGTCCTTCCTGCAGAGAAGGGGAGAGGTGGCTCAGCTGTGCCTTAATGGGAAGCATGGCCTTAAGTCATAGGGCCCTAAGCCCTAGGGAAGACATGAGGACAACTTGCCTCAGTTCTTCCTCATGGTTTCCTCATTAACAACTTCAGCAGCTGCCTCCTGGGAAGACAGAAAAGAAGGAGCTGCCCCCAGAACATCAGTGCTTGAAGGACAGTTTTGAGGCGCTTCTTCAGCGCTGTTCCCTGTCTGCCACTGACCTGGTGAGTCTGACCTTCCTACAGCATGCTCAGTAGGCTTCCAGTGCCACACAGGGAGGTCAGTTTCCTTACTGTCCCCGACATCCATGGATTGTAACTTGTACTTCTTTGATGTCCAAATGAAGTTGGGGAGGGCTTGGAGTCTTCCCTAAGTCCCACTTCTCAATAGCAGGACCAAAGAGCATGGGGATTTACAATAGCAAGGCGTATTAGAAAATGGGTAGAGTTGGCAGAGAAGACTGCCATTCACTCACTAGCTGTGTCAGTTGAGCAAGTCTCTTGCCATCTTTGGGCCTCTGCTTCGTCTGTGAAATAAAGGAAATGGCACTGTGCCGTCTGTCCTAGCTGTTGTACCTTGTGGGTGTTTATAGTGTGGTACAGTGTGGGCCTTAGGGGACGGTCAGAGTTCATTTTTTCTCCTTGCAGAAAACAAAAAGGAAGTTGGAGGAGGCATCACAACGTCTAGAATGTCTATATGAAAAGCTCTGTGAGGGGACAGTAAGTACCTGACTGACTGCCTCTGCCTGGGGCCTCTCCACTGCCACCCACAGTCAGAGGAGGTCCAGTGTCCCTTCTTCCATGGTCTCAGAGCCATCTTCCTGAACATGGGTCTGGAACTCAAATCCTCTGATACTTTCCACGCTGTCAGGGTTGGGGCTGGGCTGGCCTCACCTAATCTAAGGGTCAATCCCTCCACAGCTCTCACCGCATGTTCTGGCCGGGCTCCACGAAGTTGCCCGATATGTGGATGCAGGCCACTTTGAACAGGGCCTGGCAGTGCATGCGCAGGTGGCAGGCTGCAGCAGCTTCAGCGAGGTATCCAGCTTCATGCCTATCCTGAAGGCTGTCCTCGCCATCGCACACAAGCTGCAGGGCTGAGCCAGCAGCCTCTCTACCAGGAGGCCATTTCTGCTGTTCTTGAGCTCCTGGCGGCAAGGGGGAGTTTCTCAGCAGACTGTGCTCAGCTCCCAGTCCTCTTCCCTTGCTGCCAGTCAGTGAGGCTGAGGGCTTGGCTCCAACCAGCTGAGTGCCTGCTTCTTACCCTTTGCCTGCCCACCTGGGCCTTTCTCTGGGACTTTCCGCCTGGGAGGTAGAGAGGAGTCAGGTGTTGCTTTTCCTAATGGCAGCCCTACAGGGCCTGCACCAGAATATCTCACACAGGCACATTCTGTTTGGATGGCTTCAGAGAGGGTAACGTGTCATTAGTTCAGTCTGTCTCTGCCATGACTCATCTGATAGGTCCTTTTTTGTTCTTTATCTAACTGTACTTCCCCCTGCCTCTGTCTTTATATTTTAAGGTTCACATTTATTGCAGCCTCAGGGATCTGGAGAGCATTGGTTAATGTTCACTTTTTCAACAAGTCATGGACATGAGGATTGGGTGTGGGTGTTGAACAAAATCGAGAGAAGGAATTGGCCCTTCAAAAAACGGAACTTCCCATGTCTTAGCATTCCTCAGAGCGGCAGGGTTAGATGGCGGTGGAAGAGGTGCAGTGCCTTTGGTTGCGACTGTGAGGTAGAAGCCTGTAGAGCAGCAAGCAGCTCTCAACCTGTGGGTCACGACCCCTATGGGAGTGGAGTGACTCTTTCACAGGGATCCCTAAGACTATGGGAAAACACAGATATTTATATTACAATTCATAACAGTAGCAAAATTAGTTATGAAGTAGCAGCAAAATAATTTTATGGTTAGGGCGTCACACTGAGGAGCTGCATTAATGGTCGCTGCATTAGGAAGGTTGAGAACCACTGCTGTAGAGAATGACCCTAGGCTTGCGTCTGGCCTAAGGCCTTAAACTATCCAGTCTGATTTTTAAGCCCAGTTCTGAAATCAGAGCCCGGCTTCCCCTCTACTGCCTTATGTCTCCGAACTGCTTTCTCTGGCCACGTTTTCATGCTGACCTCTTAAACAGTGCAATAAACCGATCTGCTTTCCAAAGTCCTTTCCCAATCCTTGTCTCCTCCGGGTCCTCCTTTGCTGATGTTTCCCTTTCTAGAATGGAGAAGTCTTGCTTCCTGTACTAAGGAAGGCAGGAGAGAGGTCTGGGGAGAGATAAGAACTAAAATGTGGAGGAAAGGAACTTTAAAAAATTATGTGTATGAATGTTTAACCTGCATATATGTCTGTGTACTATGTTTAGTACTTGGTGCCTACAAAAACCAGGAGAGGTCACCTAGTGGGTGCTGGGAATTGAACCCAAGTCCTTTGGAAGAGCAGCCATCTCTCCAGCCCAAGAAAATAAATTTTTTAGCTTGCAGTCTCATGGACTTGTACTGCAGGCCTTTCCTGGCAATGTCTGTAAGCCCACTGCTCTGTGTGTCTGTGTGTGTGTGTGCGTCTTTCTGTCGGTCTGTCCCTCTGACTGTCTGTCTCCATCTGTGCCTGACAGTTAGCTGCAGGGTTTCCCCCACACCACTTCAGGGCTGAGCTCAGCTGCACAAAGGGCCTGGGTGTGAAGCCAGGGGGTAGCAGCCCTAATCCTGTTGTCGATCCCATCATGTCTGCAGGCTAGATGTGTGTGTTTGGGAGGGAGGGATTGTTAGGCAGTATTTGTTTGTAAAGCCACTTGCTCTTCAGATAATACTTGTGCTAACTTCTATTGATGAAGCAGTGTGAGCCCCAGCAAAGTCCTTTCCCAAAGTGTCTTTGAAGCCAAGAGCCCATTGAAGGGAAGAAAGGCCGGGAGAGGGGATTAGTTTGTTCAGCAGCTGTGAATTCCAGTGGGAGGTTGATGGACTCTGAAGTCTTTGTTTAAATTAAAGGGGTGGGGCTGCTGCTGGAGCAAGAGCCCCACTTGGGGCCCTGAACTAACACAAGGAGGAGCCTGAGCGGCAGGGAGCTGTGTACTGGCTGCGGAGACTTTTCCCAAACACTTTCGGAAAAGGTGTTGTGAGAAGAGAAGGGGGCGGAGTGGCGGATTAGCGTGTGAAATGAAGTTTCCATTGACTCCAGCGGGGGTAGAAGGCTGTTTTAATGGCATTTTGTTCCCCTATTTTCTCTTCTTGAGCTCTTTAGAGATATTGTTTTGCTAAGACAGGCTTTCTTCCCTCTTCTTTCCAGTCTGAGGATTGCCTCTATGGGAGCCAACATAAATATTTCTCCTCCAGGAATGTGGGTTAATTAAAAGGAAACGAATGACTGGAAGCATCCAATCCAGACCGACAATAGGCGAGTGCCCCGGCCTGCCCTCCCCTCCCACCACCACCCGCGCTACCAGCTTGCCAAGGACGACCCTTTCTCTCTTTGCACTGACCTGCTCCTAAGGCCAACTGAGGCTGGGCTTCTTTTAAAGGAAAGAAAGCCCGCTTATGTGTAGGTTCACAGGCCAGGGGCAGGAAAGAGACAGTGTTTTGCTCACCCCACCCAGTGTTCTCTCAAGACCTCCTCTACGTCTGTCCTCAGACTGAGACAGATGGGCTCCTTGAGAGCACCCAGGAGGGGGGAAGGGGCCTGGGTGACTGTGCCACCCCACACTAGCTTACAAGCCTGTTGGGTTTCTCAGTTTAAATGTGTAGAGGAAAGGTTTGGCTAGCTGACTTCAGAACTGCCTAGCCTTCCCAGTCAGCAGTCTAGAGTTGTCTGCAGAGCCACAGAGATTTAGTGAAGCCAAGAAGCCTTGAACTAGGGGATGCTGATGGTGTTGCTAGCTGTCTCCGCTCCAGTGTCCTCTGCATGAACAGTACATGAAGGCGGAGTGTATGGGGGAGCAGTATTTCTTTATAGAATTGGAATGAACTGGATGTCAGTCATGCCCACTTGCGAATGCAAAGCAGCCAATGAAAGAAATGACAGTGTTTAGAGTCTGACTTTAAAGTTCTGAACTTTGAAGCACAGTGCTTCTACTTCATGCTGAGCACTCTGGAAAATGCAGCTTTACTTTCCAACACTGAATCTTTATAGTTTTCAGTCGCATTGCCACGTTTTTTCTGTACAAGTAACTGTTGGGTGAGACAGTGGGATTAACTATACTGTTGCTTGATTTGGGAAAAGAAAGGATAACTTGGGAGACTAAGAAGGCACAGATTAAAAACTGAGGGAGGAAAAAAGAGCCTTTTACTGATAGAGCTGCAAGAGAAGTGGATCCCCTGTTAAAGAAGAGAAAAACACCCCCAATTAGGTCCAGAAGGACCAGAAGTTGCATAGCCGGCTGACTTGGCCAGTGCCAGTCTACTCTTCAGGACAGTTCCCGGGGCTTTTGCCTCGCGAGCTCTGTGCTTCCTTTAGGAGAAGGGGAATGAAGTAAAGAATTTGGCTGGCTCTGCTCCAGAAATGTTATGGATGCCCACACCCAGGACTAGCCTAGGGTGGGAGCAGCTGTGGGGAAGGTCTGGGCTGAACTCCCTCTCCCGTTGCCAAATCCCTGTCTCATAAACAAGCCCCTGCTAGACTGCCCTTCTCCGAGAAGAGAACCTCAGATCCAGAAACAGCAAGCTCATGGCTTCCAGGTGAATGCATTAGTGGAAGGTTTACGTGGGTGATTTACTAATCCCTGGCAGATTAACCTCAGTCAAATCAAGCTAACTACTTAGGCCATCAGGGGAGGCTCCAGGGAGATGGTATCCTGCCAAAGTGGGAGGGAGGAGAGAGAGCTTAGAAGTTAAATTTCAACTTTGCCTTCCCCTCACTATCCCAGTGAGTTCAGGATTTGGGGGAAGGGCACATATCAGAGACTGAAATAAATTAAAAGGTCAAGGGTTCTGAACATCCTATTAGCAACAGTTTCATAGCAGGGGGATTACTTATCCAGGAAAGCATCCAAGGTTCTGAATCCTGCCCATTTGAGAACCAGGTGTTGGGGCGGGGCTCCTCCTCCCTATGCCCTGCCTTTCGAGGTACAGACCCAAAAGTTGTCTTGATTTACCCGTCTTGGCTCAGAGTATCTAAGCTCCTTTGGAGAAGGAGACAAGGCATAGGTGACTGCTGTGGCCTGGAAAGGATCGTCAACCTGCCCACTGCCGACTTCTATCACCCTAGACTTCCTGGGTGTGCCTGGAGCTTCTTTGGTGTTTAGGAAGGTCACTGCTCAGCTGATGAAGTCCATCAGTGACGTGGTGTAACGGTGTGCAAGTCGGGCTCTGGGGTTCCCTTGTCCCCATATTCAAATGCTTTCTTGTTCCCAGCTTTTTTGTTTGTTTTGGTTTTGTTGTTTTGTTTTTTTTCCAGGCAAGTAGGGAAATGGAAGACAAAGTGTTAGATTCCTGAGGCGTCAACCTCAGGGGATCTGCGTCTAGACTGTAGGCTCTAGAGGCTCTGGCTCCTAGGAGGGCCATGTCTTTACCTGGACTCTGCGTGTCTGAGAGGGTTCTTTCCTCGGCCCGGCCCGGTAAACTAGGTCCAGCATTAAGACAGCTCGGGTCCGGGGTAGGGTAGGGTGAGGTGAGGAAAATCGCCTGTTTTCGTCCTTTTCTCAGGAACTGTGCAGAATTTTAGAAAAGTTTTGAGACCTAAGAGTGAGCTACGAAGACCATGCAGAGGAATCCGGGAAACAGTTTAGAAGTGGCACTCGGTGGAGACCGCGGCCTCCGCCTGTCAGGATCGCTGGGCTAGGGAGTGCGAGGTCCCCAATCTGGGTCCCTCTATTTCCGGGGACGAACAGGGAAGGAGGCAGGGGGAGACCCTTAGGGTTTCTTCCCAGGTTTGTGCGCAGCGCCTCTCGGCGGCCGCTCGGCACGGCTGCAGAAGTACTTGGTGACCCGCCGGCGGCACTGCTCGCAGCGGACCGCGCAACACCAGTGAAATTTGCAGTTGCAGCTGGACACCGTCTCGGTGCGGCGCTCCTCCACCGCCAGCCCGCAGTCCCCGCACAGCCGGCGGCAGCTGCGCCGCTCCCAGCGGCCCAGGGCGCGCCCGCGCCGCAGACACTCTCGGCCCTCGGTGCCTTGGAGCCCCAGGGTCTTGTTCTCCAGGCAGTAGTCGGGGGAATCCTCCAGGTGCACCAGCTCGCGCGTGGAGATGGAGCGGAAGGTGTCGGCGATGGCGCCACGGCCCGCCGCGCTGTTGCCCGCGCCCTGGAGCAGGTCCACCTTGAGCGCCGCGTGATACTTCTCCTTCAGGTGCGCGCCTACCTCCCGGAACTCCGGCAGCTGCAACCAGCAGGTCTGCGTGGTGCAGCTGCCAGACACGCCGTGGCACTTACACGTGCGTTTCATGGTGCCCTTGACCGCCTGGGGAAAGAGCTGCGCGTCAGCCCTCCCAGCCCGGAGGAATTGCAAGGCGCCTAGCTAGGGAGTAGCCAGCCGATTGGGTAGAGTCTGTTAAAGAACCGAAGTGTTGGAGCTTGGTAGTGGATGGGGCCAGCTGTCTAGTAAAGGGCTGCAGGACTCACCTTGCGGCCAGCCTCATTGTTGTGCAGATTCATGGCTGCCCGGGCGTCCTGTCCTGTCTCCAGGGCATCCACAAACTGCTTGGAAATTGCTTCTCCGAAGCCTACGTTGTCACTGCAGCCTCCCCAGAGCCAGCCTTGGCCTCCTGAAAAGGCAGGGGCAGGAAAAGCCATTAAGTCTACAATTTCCGGGGCTCCTGTTTCTAATTGGGTGGGGTGGTGGGGTCGGTGGAGGAAAGCCTGTAATAGGAAAGGGTTAAGGTTGGTTGAGTGCCCTGTTTCTGGATTAGTTTCAATCTTGATTCGTTTTTGCCACCTTTTCTGTGCTCTTTCAGCTTGAGCCAATCCCCTCTCAGGCCTCCTTGACAGAACTAGTTGGCACATGGATTCTGCCTGCATGCTTCTCTGCAGAAGGGTGCACGTGTCTGGTGGGTAGGCGGTTGGAGTCTGGGAAGGGACAAGAGTTCAACCTTTGAGAGAGGAAGAGGAACCAAACAGAGGTAATGGGGAGCCACGAAGCCGGAAATGGAGTGAAAGGGCACAGAGGATGGGAAAGGCCATGGAAAATCGTGGGATGAGGGATGAGCACAGGAAAGGGAGTCCCCCTGTGAGTCCACATACGATTCCCTTATTACTGTGTTTAAGTTAAGGAAAATTTGGGGGGAGGGTTGTGCAGGGTTGTCACTGCAGTGTGTGGGGGCTGGAACTAGCTCGCCCTGCTCCGGCAGAATTTCCCTCATTTTTAGAAGAATACAGTTGTATTCCTCCAAGTTCCCACCATGCTTTTCGTTGTGTAAGTGACCTTCCCCTCCTGCCTGCGCTCTCCATTCCCACATTTCTACTCACCCAGTTGTCCATTTCGGGAGTCATCACAGCCACAGTTGTCAAAATCTCCAAGGCTGCAGTTTCTCGTCAGGGTGTACATGACTCCAGCAGAGCTGATGGCGTGTACAAACGCTGTCTCCCGGTTAGCTGAGGAGCCAAAGTCCCTCGAGGGTTAGAGGAAGAGGCCACAGCCCAAAGAAATGCTAATGTGCTACTTTCTCTTAATGCTCCATCACAGGCACCCTCCCCAGCTCTTCCGATTTCTCTTGAATCCTGTAGCCTGCCCCCTTTCAGGATCCATCCCCTCCCTACTCTCAGTCCTATCCTCCCTCCCTCCCACCTTTCCAAGTCACACATTTTGTGAGTGGTTGGCTAGACCGTTGATGACATGCTCATAAAGGATTTAGGTCGGAAAGAACCCGAAGAAGTAGAGGAGATGACTCTGAAGGCAAAGAACCCAGTCCATTTCCTCCTGGAAAGTCCAGAAAGCGTGTGTCAGTCTTGAAAAGCTCCTCCAATGGGCTGCCTTCTCAATACTACTTATCTTCTCTATGGTAACCTGGTCTCCACGTTTCTCCAGGCTTAGCACCTCTCTCTAAGCTTGCTGAAAGGACTGACTAAGCAGTGCGAGGCTTTATGACCCTACCCTACATCTTGGTATTGCTTAGAGTGTGACGAAGCCTTTGGCCAGCTAGACAGCCAAGGGCAGTACAGAACTGGAGATGAGGCAAAGTGTATTAGACAGTGAGGGACAGAGAGAGAGAGAGAGAGGAAAGAAGGAAGAGTAAGAAAGGAGAAGAGTGGGAAACAAACGGGGCAGAGAAGGTAAAGAGAAGATCGCAGAAGAGTGTGATGTACTGAGCCAAGAGACTGGGTGAAAATTAAGGATGTAGAAGAGGAGGAGGCCCAAGCTATGACCAGGGGTTCCTGGAGCAGAGGCCAAGGCTTTCCTTACCACTACGGAGTCCACCATGGCTGGACAGCTGCAGAGCTCTCTCGGGGCAGTTCCAGCGGTCCCAGGCAAACTGGTATTTGCATTCTTCAATACCACTCTGGGCGCCAGCTGCCACACTGCTGGAGTAGACGAGGTAAGCCTACAGGAATATGAGCTCAAACTTTAGCTTCAACTTAGGAGACACTTGTCCCAAACAACTCTCTGACACTCCCAGTTTCCTAAAGTGTGGGCTGAGAAAGCAGGCTACAGGTGCTATCTCATTTCAATGCCCTGGTGTCCTGGTGGGTAGGGACCATCGCGAGGTCAAGACGCCAAAGCTCGGAGAGAAGTGCTTTGCCCAGAGCCTCACAGTTGGCAGAAGGCGAGAGGAGGGGTTGAATCTGATGTCTATCAAGCCCTATTTCCCACCAGTCTTTGCTCATCATACTAAAGCATCTCTCTAAAATTCTTGAAATCTCAGGCCTCTTCACCCCACTACTAGGTAAGGATTGGTATTTTGGGAATACTTCCATGTAGTGCAGTTCCCGAACATTAGGGGGTCACTGCACCTGTCAAAGCTGGTGCCTTTTCTAGTTCTGGAGATTTCCAGCCATACATTCAGTAACAATCCACCCAAGTTCTCATATGAGCTCTGAAATTTGCTGAGGCTTCAGGCAAGTAAGTCCCTGGCTGTGCTGTGCACTACAACATGATGGAAACTGTAGTTGTAATGAAACCGCCATGTGTTATCCTCAGCCAGCAAGTTAAAACTAGAGACACCCGAGTTCCTCAAAGACTTCTTACCTTTGGACCGGTCATCAGAAAATTGTTCACTGACCTAGAAGAAGGAGAAAGCAGAGCACAGTGGAGAGACGCCATTTGTTTCTGCTCCCAAGAGTCACAGAGATCATTACCACAATATCATTGAGAGAAGGGAAGGACAATTAGCTTTCATAAGATGTTTATGAGCAGGTTAATAAAGGTAGCCTTCTCAGGACCAGCAAGATGGCTCAGCGGGTAAATGTGCCTGCTGCCAAGCCCAACAACCTGAGTTTGATCCTGGGAACCCACATGGTAGGAGAGAGCCAACTCCTGCAAGGATTGTCTGACCCCTGCTCATGTGCTGTAGCATGCATGCTAACTCCAACACGTGCGCATCCAAAATAAATTTTAAAATAATTTTAAAAATTAAAAAGATAACCCATTTAGTTAAAAAATACAAATTGAGAGTATATATTTATTTCGATTTAAAAAGGTTTATTTTTAAGTATATGAGTGCTTGCCTGTGTGTGCACACCATACCACATACCTGAGGAGCCTAGAAGAGGCTGTCAGATCCCCTAGATCTGAGTTACAGGTGGTTGGGAGCTGCCATGTGGGTGCTGGAAATTGAACACTGGTCCTTTGGAAGAATAGTCAGTGTGCTTAGCCACTACACCATCTCTGCAGCCCCATTTCTTTGGAACTTTAAAGTCAGCTATAATTTCCAATACCATAAACAATTTAAAATTACAGCTTCCAATACCATAAAACTGGAAATAACATTTGATTATTGTTTTGCCACAGTCTGGGGACAGAGCTAGCATTAACTCACAACGGGGTACCAGATGCTACTCAGTATTTCACATGTAGCTCTTTTCAATCATTTCTGTCCCATACATTTTTATCTCTATTTTGTCCGTGTGGATCTAAGGAAAAACAGCTTACTACATGTTCAGGCTCACTCAGCTAATAAGTGGGGATGATGGATCTGACCCAGGTTTACCTGGCTTCACTGGACTGTAGAAGGACACCTGCCTAATTAGGAAGAGTAAGCAGTGGAATAGCTGTCCAGGTCTCAATAATTTAATCCAAAAATCAAGCTGAATCTGAAAAGTAGCTTGGTCTGTGCTTGAAAACTAAGTGGCTTCACTCTTAGGACTTTATCTTAGAGAAATGAAAACTGTTTAACCTAGGAATTCATATGTGTCTGAACTTGAGTGTGAAAGTTAAAGCTGTAGCCTTTGCTGGACTTGATGGTGCTTGCTTATAACCTTAGCAGCTGGGGGCGTTGGCAGCAGGAGAATCAGGAGTTCAAGGCTAGCTCCATCTGTATAGCTAATTCCAAACCAGTTTGGACTACTTGAGGCTCTGTCTCAAACTAACAAAACAAGCCTCGTTTATCATACACAAAATCACTGAATTCAAGCCTTAACACTGTGACAATAAAAATCCTTATAATAACAAAAATCACCATGTATTTTAAAAAAAAAAACCTGTCACATCCACACCATGGAATACTACTCAGCAATAAAGAAAAGGAACTATTAATACCCTCAATTACTTGGCTAAACCTCAAGGAAATTAAAGTCAGTCCCAGGCTGGGGTGATGGCTTAGCCATCTGTGTGATTACAGAGATAGGATCCCAGAGCAAGCTGGCTAGCTGAATCAGTGAACTCTGGGTTCAATGAGAGACCCTGCCTCCCTCATTGTATGAAATGGACAAGGATTCAGGAGACATCCAATGTCAACCTCGGGCCTTTATGCATGCGCACATGCAGCACCACACAGATAAGCACATATGCCACACACCCCCAAACAAATCAATATCAAAAGAATATGTATTTCTGGGTCTGGTCCTGTAATTGTTATCACTTGGGAGGCTGAGGCAGGAAGATCATAGGTTAAAGGTGTGCATGAGCTACAGAGCAAGTTCAAGCCCAGAATGGTCAATTTATGAGACTTTTTCTCAAAGTGAAAAAGACAAGGTTGCAGTTATAATTTAGTTAAACACTCACCAAGCATGCAATTCTCATTACCACAAAAGGGGAATGTCTACATAACAATGCTGGAGTAATGCGATTATAGAGCTAAAAGCAGAGTAGTGTAGCTAGTAACAGGATTGTGATTTGCCAGGAGTTTGGAATGGAAAGATGGATGCTGCTATTAAGAGTCATGGGCCTTAGTGATGGTAAGGGTCTTAACTAGGGTCATGGTTACACAAAGGTACAAGCATGGCAAATTTGCATCAGAATTTCTCTCTCCCTCTCTCTCTCTCACTCACCTACACACACACAAATATATGAGCATAGGGATGCAATAAAATAGTGTCTGAATAAATTCTCGGGTTACTTGATAATAATTGTAAGATGGAAACATCAAGGAAGACTGTGGAAAGGGTACAGAAACTTCCTAAACGTTTCTTTGCAACTTTTGCAAATCTATAGTTATATAAAAATATAAAGTTAGACACATATGATCTGAAGTCTTGGACATTTGGAGAATGACTTCAAAATAGACATTTTATATCTATCAAAATGTATTATCTGTTAGCTTTCCATCATAGGCAAGTAACACGGGAATCCTTGGGCTGTACCCCAAAGACTGATATCCCCTTGCAATTTTGAAGCCTGGAAAGGTTGTTAATATCAGAAATGGAATTAGAAACAAAATAGATAAAGTCATTCTCTTATTGGTGACCAGTGGGTTTGGTGGACTCTCCACATGAAACACAACATCCACAATGTGGGGAGTTTTGGAGAAGTGATATTAGCAGGTTGGAAGGCTTCCATATGAAAAGACAGAGATTTTGAAAGAGGAAAAAAAACCATAGAAAACGGGGCTAGAGAGATGGCTCAGTGGTTAAGAGCACTGGCTGCTCTTCCAGAGGTCCTGAGTTCGATTCCCAGCAACCACATGGTGGCTCACAATCACCTGTAATGAGATCTGGCGCCCTCTTCTGGCCTGCAGGCATACATAAAGGCAGAATGTTGTATACATAATAAATAAATAAATCTTTAAAAAAAAAACCCATAGAAAACTACAGAAGTCCACAGAATCAGCAAAAGGAAGGCCTGCCTATGAGAGCCTGGCAGACAGTTAAATCAACTAAGACAAAGCTGTACCAAAGAGAAATTTCTGTACACAGAAATTTGAGATTCAAGATGATTTCAGTGAATTCACAATTGTCAAAGCCATTCTAGGTTCAGAGCTAAATTTCTGATCCTTAAAAGACTGGTGTCAAAAATAGCAGGAAAGTCAAGGCATTCACCCTGACTCAAAAGAGCAATCTTTATACTTAGAATAGCTTGTAAGCTAGACATTACCAGACCAGAGAGTATAGTTACCGTTTTACAGGACAGATGTTATTGGGAATGAAGACAGAATGAAACAAAACATGGCTGACAAAGGATGACGCTTTGCCAAGGCTAAGCCTGGGTCAAGAGTCTCTCTGTGAAAGAATCTAAGTTAGGAAAGCAGGCTAGTAAGGGATGGAGTACCTGGAGGGTTTTCCCCTCCTACAGCCTATAGTAAGAAGACATGTGTAACATGCTTGTCTGCTGAGCCAATTAAAGTGACAAGTTTAGCTGTACACCTGTCATGGGACAAGACTTGGGCCTTATTTGGACAATATTCCCTTATGTTGTTATTTGTAAATATATTTTGTCCCTGTGATGGTTTCACTTCGATGCAAAATATCCAACATCAAGAAAAGACTGTGTCCTCGTGGTAAGCGCCAGAGCAGGACAGTGTGAGTTTCGGTTAATGAGACAGTGGTATGATGGCCTCTGAGCCAATAAAAATAAAGATTGTGGAAGGCATGGTGGACGGGTGCTGCGGTAAAGATGGAAAGGATGAAGAGGGAAGGCATTTAAGTGTTGTTAGGGGCTCGGAGCCATCTGCAGACAGTTACATGACTGAAGGGAAGACACTGCTAACAGACACGGATGATACAATGTCTGTTTAGTAGATAGCAGCTTCTCTGTGGGTGGTCGCAATGTATACTCTCAGATGGAGGTTCCCATTCCCCATGAGGATGTACAGTTGCTGCTACAACTGCCCACACTGAGTACCGTTCAAAAGGGCCTTTATCTTCCTAGACCTCCCTAACTATTCTCAGACCTTTTGGTTCAATCTCCAGACTTGTACATTCAACTATATTCTTGATTTGGTAGGCATCCAAATTCACTTGCCTCAGAATGAACTCTTGCCCAGTTGTCACCTCAACATGCTCCATCAGTGGTCACTCCACCACAAAACCGGAAAGTCCCTCCTTGCTTAAGTCATCTTTGACTCTTCTTTTCTTATTATGTATTCAATATGTCCTCATATCTTGTTGACTGCAGCTCATAATGTAGCCAGTTTTCCACATCTTGCCTAATTCCACTCTGGTTCAAACCATCACCACCTTTGGTCTGGATTATTGGGAAAGCCTGTTAATTGGTTGGCTGTGGGGTTGTACGCCAGTAATTCCAGCACTGAGGAGGGTGTATCTGGAGGATTTTGAGTTTAAGTTTATATGAAAAATTCCTTAAGCTCAGCCATGACAAAACAACTGTTTACAAACAGGCACATGACTTGCATATAGACCTTTTCCCGAAGAAGATGTGCCGTTGAACCCGTGGAAAGATGCTCAGTATCATTCGCCGTCTAAGAACAAAATCACAAGAATCATGCCCACTGAGGCCGCTAGACAAAAAGAAGACTGGATGTGTGTGCACACCTTTAGACCCACTCAGGAGGCAGAAGCAGAGGATCTTTCTGAGTTAGATGGCAGCTTGCTCTCCATAGTGAGTTTCAGGAGAGCCAAGGGGCTACATAGAGAGGCTCTGTCTCAAAAAAAGAAAAAGAAAAAGAGAGAAAGAAAAAGAAAGAAAGAAAGAAAAGAAAGAAAGGAAGAAAGAAAGAAAGAAAGAAAGAAAAAAAGAAAGAAAAATACTGATGAAAACTCAAAGCAGCCAGATTCCTCAGTATAGCCCGCTGTCCTGGAACTCACTCTGTAGACCAAGCTGGCCTAGAATTCAGAGAGATCCACCTGCCTCTGCCTCCCAAGTGTTGGAACAAAAGGCATGTGCTACCACTGCCCCATGAGTACAGGCGCTTTTGAAAATTGTTTAGTAATTCCTCTCCATAGGTTAAATATAACACAGCAGTTCTACTCCTAGGCAGACATATATTCAACAAAGCATATATACTGTGCTCATATAAATATTATATATATATATGTATATATATATATATTCATAGCAGACTAGCCAAAACTAACACTGACCACATGTCTAGCATCTAATGAATGGTGCAAGCAATCTGGTATATCCACAGTAGACTATTATCTGACCATGAAAATAAATGAAGCACTGGCACATGCCCCAACACAGATGAACATTGCTCTAAGTGGAAGAACCCAGACACAAAAGATCAAGAACTCTATGAACTCTCGCTCTTGATTTTATGAGAAACTTCTAGAAAAGACCATTATATAGCTGCTGAAAATAGATTGGCAGTTATCAAGGACACAGGGGAGAACACTAACTGTGAATGGAAAGGGAATTTCTTTCAGGGTTGGTGAAAACGTTCAGAAATGGATTATGCTAAGGGTTTCACAGGCATGTGGAGTTACTAAAAGCCACTAGTTTTTACTCTTCAAAAGGTGCATTTTATGGTGTGTGGAGTCTATGTCAATAAAGCCGTCATTTATAAGCCTTTCTTGTTCTTGGTAAATACCTAGTTCAAATAGTTACTTCTTTTAAATTTTTTATGTACTTATTTTTATCTATGTGCCTTTGTACTTGCCTGCATGACTTTGTGTGCATGGCATGCATGCAGGAGCCCATGGAGGCCAGAAGAGGATACTGGATCCCCTGGAACTAGAGTTAACAGACAGGTGTGACCTGCCATGTGGCTGCTGGCAATCGAACCCGAGTCCTCTCCAAGAGCAGTGAACATTCTGGAGCATCTCTCCAGCCTCCACAACCAGTACTTCCTGAAGCCTCACTGCAGGAGTTTGGGGAAGTGGGGTGGATATTGAACCCAAGGCCTCTCCCTAACTAGACAAGGTCCTAATGCCAATAATCCAGAGCAGCTGCTCTGCCACAAATTACACCCCAGCCCTTGCTTGCTTTTTCTTTTGTAAGATAGGGTCTCCCTATAGTCCAGGCTGGCCTTGAACTCACAATCCTCCGCCTCGGCCTCCGAAGGGCTGGGATAATAGGTGTGTACCACCATAGTTGGTATCAAAGTGACCTCCCCACCTCCTACCAAGTCTCACTGTTTAGCCCAGACTGGCCTTGGTTTCCTTTCATTGCCTTGTTTCTGATCAAAAGCATGGCTTGCCTGAGGTATCGGTTGCATCCTGCCCAGCTTCCCTCTATCCTCCCAATATAGAAAATGCTCTGTGTAAGTGCATTGGATTAGAGAGCTGGGAAAGGGAAGGTAATGGAGGGCTCCTTAGAGCCAATGGGGAATTCTAGAAGGACGAGGTTACAAAAAGATTTATGGGGAAAAGAGGAGACAGAGGGGAAGCCACAGATTGCAAACCCAGGGGCTCCTTTTTCATTCTTTCTAAAATCTTTCCATACTCAGTCCAGAAGGCAATGCCCCCCAGAACCTACAAACCGAGAAGTGTGCGTGACCCAGACCTTGGATCTTTGTACTAGGATGATATTTGTGTTCAGGACTCTTCATAGGGAGCACTTACACTTTTAACTAAAATGTTTGGCAAAGAAAATATTTGGGGGATGCAAGGGAGAACTCTGGGGCAAGCAGAGCTCCCTCTTATTTGTTAATTGAGCACAGGGTCATACAACAAGGGTGAAAGCCAGGAGCACAGAGCAAATGCACACAGTGGTTAGTGTAGACACATCTGTAGCACCCGTAGACAGCCATGGAGAATCATCATTGTGTTTCATAGTAATTAGGAACGGGCATAAGCAGTTTGCAGAAATAACTGTAGATTTTCTTTTATACTGCCAAGTAAATATTTTCTTTTCCTTTTGTTACTCTTATAAATGATACATAATTTATATACATATGCATGTGTATAAAGTGTGATGTCACAGTCCCGGGGTGGTGGCACAATCCTTTAATCCCAGCACTTGGGAGACAATGACAGGCAGGTCTCTGTGAGTTTGAGGCGAGCCTGGTCTACAGAGTAGTCCTAGTCAAGGTTCTATAATGAGACTTTGTCCCAGAAAAGTATGATGTCACATAAAATGTAGTTTGTGTCACATTCTAACAGCTGGTATCGGCAGATGTGTCAGGGTAGCGGTACTTTGCCTGTTACATTATGTCAGGGTAGGGGTGCTTTGCCTGTTACATTATGTCAGGGTAGCGGTACTTTGCCTGTTACATTATGTCAGGGTAGCGGTGCTTTGCCTGTTACATTATGTCAGGGTAGCGGTACTTTGCCTGTTACATTATGTCAGGGTAGCGGTACTTTGCCTGTTACATTATGTCAGGGTAGCGATGCTTTGCCTGTTACATTGTGAATTTTCATAACTATCCAGCACAGTGTTCATGATGTGCATAGCAGATCTATTTAAGTATTTAATGCTTGAAGCTCATGCAGTTGCCACAACAGTTATAGGATCTGTTCTCCACAGGTACACAAACTGCACTGTGGTGTGTCAAGGCAATATGACACACCAGTTCAGGGGTGGGTCTGGAACCCACGCTATCTCATTCTAGCACAGTGGTTCTCAGCCTTCCTACTGCTGTGGTCCTTAAAACAGTTCCTCATGTTGTAGTGACCCCCAACCATGAAAGTATCTTGTTGCTACTTTGTAACTGTAATGTTGCTTCTATTATGAATTGTGATGTCAATATCTGATATGCCACCCCTGTGAAAGGATCACTTGGCCCCCGAAAGGATCATGACCCACGGGTTGAGAACCTCTGGTCTGGACCATGCTAAAAATGGGACTCCTATCTCCTCTGCTCCAGTCCCTCTGCTGATCCAGGACTCTTCATTTCTGAAAAGTCATAATGGATAGTTTGGAAGTGTTGGTGATGTTCTACTGTGTGATGGATGCCTGTACTCAGTAAGGAAGTCCAGATGGTGATCACATGGTCTTGGCTACATTTTTCTTTTTGCAATGCTCCAGTACTCCTTTCTAGAAGCTTCCATGCCCATAGGAGGAAAGGTTCTGGGAACTACCAGATTCCCCCATAACTGATGCTGCTCACACTGACTCTTGTGTAGACAATGTAGAAATGAACAAGGGGGTTTTATGGGAGGAGATAGGGAGATTATATGGAAACTCCACACTTCTTGCTCAGTTTTTCTCTACAAACATAAAACTGCTTTTTAAAAAAATGTATATTGAGCCAGCCGGTGGCAGTGCGCGCCTTTAATCCCAGCACTAGGGAGGCAGGGGCAGGCGGATCTCTGTGAGTTCAAGGCCAGCCTGATGATCTACAGAGCAAGTTCCAGGACAGCCAAGGCTGTACAGAGAAACCCTGTCTCAAAACAACAACAAAAAATGTGTATTGATTTTTCTTTTAAAGCAGGGGCAAATGTCTTTTATCCCCTTGGAGTTTAATCTTCTGTGTGGGTTTCTACACTGTCATTTCTGCAGAAGGGAGTGGTAAGGTTTGCTCAGTTCTTTTGAGTTTTGCCGTTTAGTGCCCCCTCCTAGTGACTCTCCAAGCCCTTCACTGGCTGAGTAGCTGTGAAGAAAATCACTAAGCCCTTCATGCTGCCTCCTTTCAGTTCCTCCCATTAGCCCAAAGGCATTCATAGCAAGTCCTCAGTCCCTGGTTTTGACCTGTGCCTGCAGCCCCAGATGTGCCCAGGTGTGCCAAATCCAAGTAGTACCCGCCTCAGAGCCCTTGCCAAGGGCGGTCCATTCAAAGAGTGCCATTCTTGCAAAGAAAGGAGGTTCAGAAGTTGTAAAGGGAGCCTCTGGTTTCTGGCGCTGCACTTCCTGGGTCTGCCTTTGGGGACTACAGGGGACTGCTCAGCCTTGGCACAAGGTCTATTGTCAGCTCATCTACACTCTTCCTACCCTACGCTGACACTGGAGAACCACTCCAAGACTTGCTGATTACAGAAGACTCTGAGGCTTGGGGGTCAGCAGTTTCCAGACTTCAAAGTGAACCCATGGATAGACACCAGGGTCTCCCAGATTAACATGATAATTCCTCAATAGATTCCAGCTCTGTCAATGTCCCAGGTGTCTGAGGTGGCTTTCCCAGATAGCCATCAGGTCTCATTGCACCCCACAGGGGGAGGGCATAAGCAAGCAATTGCTCTCCACCAAACTTCCACAGGCTGCCGGGGAGGCTGAGGTAGGACTGGATGTCTGCGCATGTGCTCTCGCTCTTGGCTTCTGTCTCTCTTTGCACTTCAGGGGGCTTCCTCACATTGTGACTGACTCATGGCCTCTTCCCCAAAGCACAACAAAATGCTTGCCAAGGTAGACTGTGCCATGAGGGATTCTGAGCTGGTCAAAGCCCATCCGTGCCTCTTCTGGTCCTCCGCTCACTCTTCTCTGCTTCTGGATGTCTCTAACACAGCAGCTACTCACTCATGTGTGCCCCTAGACCATCTCTCCTCTCCAGTTACCATTCCTGGGATGAACCTTCAACACACGATTTTCTCTTTTCTCTTTTCTTAGACTCTTCTAATGCCACCCTGTTTTGTTTTGTTTTTCTTTGCAAGTTTATTTACAACGAGGGTTAGGGAGAACAGTCAGATCTCTGTCTCTGGTCCTCCACAGTTCTCAGAGTCGCTCTGCTGTCATGGGCTCCCAGCCAAGCTGCTTAGCCAGGCCCTGTCCTCTTGTCCTTGACCTCAGCCCCTGCAGCCACAGCTCCCCTAACACAAGCAGTGATGAAGAGGTTCTTTTCTATTAGTTTCCTGAGTATCTAAGTCCTTGCTGTGCTTGTCATGTTAATTATCCTTCCCATCATTTAAGCTGGATCTGGGATCCAGCTACATGCCCTGGCTGCGCGGCTCCCTTGAGGCTGTGTGGGTGGTCTTCCCAGCAGAGCCTCGCTGTGTTTACCTCCCTTCCCATTGCTTCTCTACTCAGGGACCTTCTCACATGGAGAAACCTCAGAGACTAGATAGCAGCCAAGTCTAGCCTTGCTTGATTCACACGGCTTTTCTCTACAGCATGACACTTGTGAGCTGGTTTACCCACTGGACCCTAGTCCACAATCAGCCTAACCCCAGTGGAAAGTTTTTCTCAGGGAGGTAGAACAGGAGAGGAGGGACCTTAGAACAATTCAAATATAAATGATACTGCTGCTCTGTCAATGTCTGGAAAGCATCCAAGTTTCTTTTCCTAAGGATATATTTTTCTCCCCCAATATTTCTCTCTCTCTCTCTCTCTCTCTCTCTCTCTCTCTCTCTCACACACACACACACACACACACACACACACACACGCACACTGAAAACCCTTCTCTACCTGATGCTTGTTGAAGAAGCATGCATTGTTTATCCAACTCTGTCAGTTGGAACTAACCATGGGCAGGGTTAGTGAGGGTTGAAGCCACTAGCCCTCACCCACAGTTTGGGGATGACCCCTCACACGTGCAGAGTCTTCAAGGTAGTTTGTATAACAACATCCCTTTGTGGTCAGCAGGTTCTCAGCCATGGTCAGGAGACTGCCTCCCTGTGGGACTGATGGGCCTGGACCAGAAGTGTTCTGTTTGCATTGTCTCTTCGCATGACAAGGACCTTGTAACTGGGCTAATTTCAGGCACCTGGCTCCCTCTCCCCTTCCTGTGTGCGCCTCCACCCAGAAGGCCACTCCACCTCATTCAGTGAGCTCCTCTCAGGCAGCTCCCCTGGAGGCTGTGGTCAGGCCGGCTTTCTGTCCCGTGCTTGAGGCAGCTTAGACACGAGACCAGATCCCTTGGCTCTGTCCCACTCATGCTTTTTAAAGACAAAGGCTTTTGTGTGAATTGCTAGAATTTCATGTCTTCTATCCAGTATCCACAACCTTCATCCGAATTCCTCCTGCCCCACTTTGGCTCTGCCTCCCTCCGCTTTCCTTACAGGCCTTTGAGAGTCTCCCTTTGTTTTCCCTATAGGCCTTTGACATTTTTAGCTTCTCCCTCATCTTTTAGCATCACTTAGTACCCACAAAAGGTATGGCGCTCCCACTGGTCAGACCATGGGGTTCTATTAAAGTCGGGGAGCAGGCTAAGGGGGGAGGTGTGATGGGGTGAACAGCTGTTCTCACCCACAGCCACACAGAGGCACCTCAGGGAGGAGGGCCAGAGGCTCCGGAGCTGGAAGCTGCCTGGGGTTCCAGCTGGAAAGGTTTCCCTCACAACTTTTCTTTTGGAATGGAGTTCACATCTTGCCTGGGGCTGGGGAAAGCTGAGTCATCAACACCTTCTGGGATTTAACCCACATGGTTCTCTGTATCTCACAACACACAAGCACACATACACAAGCGCACTCGCACAATTACACAGACAAGGATCTCACTAACAACTGTGAAACTGGATTCCAGAGTTCCAGAAGTTCCTTTCACTGCCCTCTGACAACATCCAGGGGTATTTAAACCAGGAGCCTCCCACTGCACAAGGAGTTGAAAAAGTCAAAGGTTTTCAGAGATCAATTGGGTGACTAATTCTTATGCGCTGTAAACTGTAAATCATGGAGACTGATCCTATGATGGCTGGGGGAAAAGAATAGGCAGGAGAAGGACAGATATCTTAAGTCTTAGAGGGAAGAAAGCAGGTAGAATTTCAAAGACCAATTTCCTTCCACTTTCAAATGTGTCAAAAAGATAAAAATACAGTCATAAGGAAGCCGGGGATAGAGCTCAATGAGGGAGTACTGGCCTAGTTTGGAAGGCCCTAGCTCGCATCCCCTTCACTGGATGGGGAAGCAGAGGAGGAGGGAGGGGTGAGAGGGAGCTCATATGGACCAGGTCTTGTTCAGGGTACGGAACACAAGCTGGATTCTGAGAATGGAGTTCTTAAGCAGTAAAAGCAGCCAGTGTGGCCTCAAGGGAGGAGGGGGCACTGGAAGAGTTGAGAGAAAGCAGACAGAATTGTGCAGCAACTGTGGCCAATTGAAGGGTTTATTGTTGTTTTCAAGATGGCTTTAAAGGCAAAACTCAGGAGTTCATGGCTTTGGGGTTGGTTCTCATAACTGCTTCATGGCTTAAAAATGCTCTTCAAGTACAGTTCAGTCCTACAAATAAGTCTAAAAAAATTTTATGAATGTAAATTTTCTATACGGTACTGAGACATAATATATATGAAAGTTGGTTTATAAGGTAGTTGGCTAAAACAAAATGCAGGAGTCTCCATTTCAATGGCCATCCTTACGTTATATATGCCTTAAAATGCCACATCAGTTCAAATCCAGCCCTTGCCAAATAATTATTGGCAGAGACCAATGACCAGCCTTTGGGACAGCTTCAAGCCATGAAACTCTGCCAATCATGTGTGGAAGGGTTTCTTTCTCCCCCTCCCCCAACCGAGGAAATCACCAGTTTTCAAGGGTAGTCTTTTCCCTGCCAAGGGACATGCCGTTAGTCCAGCGGATCTTACAGAGCCATGACTGTCTTTCGTCCCCATTTCCACCCTTTGTGTACTGCAGCAAGTTCTGCCAAGAAAGCCAAAAGCCTTGCTGCAGGAAAGCTCTCAGCCTTGGCATTTAAATGAGGAGGGAAGGGACACAGCAGCTGCCCTCTCCCTGGCCTCCAAGTGAAGGTCACTGAGGGAAAGTTCAGGCCACTGTCCCTAGAAGCCTGACATCATGGCAGCTTCTGGCTCGGTCACTGTGCAGCCAGTTGATGTTTCCCGACCTTGTCATCTGGGTCTCTGTGGTTTAGACTTGAAAGTACTCCTACCCATTGCACAGATGGACACAAAACCACCGATTTCCAAAGCAAGAAACCTAGGGTAATTGCAGGGATTACCCACCCCCCTCCTCAAACCAGCAGGTGATTGGCTCGAGGCAGCAGAACCAACAGACATCGCATTTTAGGATCATTTTCACTACCCTAATGGAACTAAATTCAGCGGAGAGGGAAACCTCCCTCCTCTTCCAGTCTGGCATGGCCACTCATTTTGTTACCTTTGCTGCCAACCAAAGCCTGTGTCTGAATGGCTTTCCTCCTCTTCTTAATGACTATTTTGGGTTGCTCTAAGGACAATCAGCTGTATACTGTTCCCCAAGATTCTTTCTGCTTGCTGACCCCATGTCTCTCAGATGTAAGACAGAAGATTCCTTTCCGTGTCCTTCCTCTTCCTGTTTTGAACTGAATGGTAAGAGAACTCTATGTAGCTGGAAATGCTACTGAACGTAGCTACATGAACGTAGGTGAGGCGGCCTGGACAGGAGCAGACACTGGGAGAGCTCACTTGCAGGGGTTCCTTATGTATCCACTCACTCTGCTTTTATGACGAGGAAGCCGAGGAGAAGAAGAGTCCAGGATACAAACTTACAATTAAACAGGTGGCTGCTCCTGGTCTGAGGCAGCACAGTGGGAACCACCTGTTGGTGTGCTGTTGTCATGAACTGGCAGGGTAGGGAACGTGGGGTCTGACGGGGAGCCAGAGAGCCTGAGTGTACAAAAACAGACTGGGGTGTAGCACAACAGAAGGCCATCACGATGCCCAGTGAAGGGAAGTTCTTCCTTCTGTGGAATGGCTTAAGTCTGGCCTGGGATACCCTAAGAAAGTTTCATCCCCAGAGGCCAACTGAAACACTGACAGCTCCCTTTTTATGGAGTCTTATTGGGATGGAGGATGGGGACGCTGAAAACACAAACTTTTCAAAACAATGAATTTGGGAGTGGTTAGATAGTGCTGGGTTTAAATGCCCTCTTATGGACTGATTTTTTTTATTCCTGAGAGAAAACTCTAACTTCAGAAGCATAGAAAGAAATGGTATGATCAATACCAGGGGCTTGCAGAAAAGATTGAGGAAAAACGAGCCGTAAAAGGTTGGCTCTTAACGAGGCTGCAGGTCTGTCGACGGTGGATGGCCATTTCTTTCAAGAGGCTTCAGGGTTCAGGCACATTTAAAATGGGAGCAATGGGGACTGTATTGATAGGAACCGAGTACACCATTTCCCCCAGCTGTTAACCCAACCTGATCTTTTGCTTAGTAAGAAAAAAAAATCCACTTTCAGAAATAAAAGGGTTTATCCTAAACAATATTGCCTGGACCTCACTCCCTAAGCCGTACGAATTCTCTGACTTCTGATGGAAATAGGAAAGGGTCCTCGGAGCCCATGAAAAAGGGACTTTATTAATCGAACTGTGAGAGAAAACATCACCGACAGCAGAATCGAACCAGCTGTCCAGCCAGGGGAAAGAAACAACAATCTCTTCGCATGGAAGGGAGCGAGTGTGGATGAAAAGGCCTTTGTTTCCGGTCCTTTCTTCAGTCCTCTTTATCTCTATATAATGTTCCAAAACAGATAATTGTGCCATATTATCCTTTACACACACACACACACACACACACAAACACACATACACACACACACACACAAACACACACATACACACATGCACACACCACGGACCTCAGAACACCCTCCTCATCACAAGAAAAACAACAGTCCCATCTCTTCTCAGGCCCTCATGAGTCTTGTCACTGTTATTGTAATAGTAAAAGCATTGTTGCCATCTTTGATGGGAGAGGTAGAGATGCTGAATGAAGGAACAGGCTCCCATTGTTGGGGAAACGAAGGGTTGGTGGGAGCTGACCTTTGCTGGTCCTGTCTCCTGTTGGAGGCTGGCCATGCAGCTGCTTCACCGTCCCGGCCGGTTTTGAACCATGTACTGTGGATAGTCCAGGGTTACTACTGGCAAGGGCGTGTTTCACATTAGCAGGCTCTTGCCTAGATTCCAAAGCAGCTCCTCACATCCCACTTCTTTTGTCACTTCAGAGACCTGCAGGCTCTCCGAGGAAGAGCGTGCCTTGCTCATGGGACCAGCTTTAGTGGACCCTGTCTTTGACTGAATTCCTCTTTTTATTTATGCTAGTGGGAAAACTCACTCATGAGTTCAACAGTTTTAAGTAAGTTTGTATTTTTTTTTGTTTTTAATTTTTGTTTTGGGGAGATTTTGGTTTAAGACAGAGTCTCTTTTTGTAGCCCTGGCTGTCTTAGAACTCACTACATAGACCAGGCTAGGCTCAAGCTCACAGATATCCACCTGCCTCTACCTCCTGAGTGCTGGGATTAAATGAATTTGTAATTTATTTTCTAAAACACCCATTTAGAAATAGTGGCAGATGTCTTTAGCGAGCACACTCTTAGCTAATTCAATGCCTGGTGAGACTGCATGTAAAGATCCTGACAGTAGCTGACTTGTGTTCTAAGCCCTTGCTCAGGAGTAGACTCGCTCGCCAACACAAGAAGACACTGGGATTCATCCCCAGCATCACCAAAAACAAACCCCAAGCCAAGTCCTTTCCTAATCAGGGCTCCAGCACCTTAATATCAGATGCAAATTCAATATCCATTAAAAAGTTACTGTAAAAACCCAAATACTGAGACCCAAGGGGTAATGCTTTTCAAATATTGTCTTACGACACAATAATTTCATAGAAATTCTTGCCCTGTTGCAGAAAAGAAATGGGAACCTGGTCACACACTGCTATTATGGGATGTTAGCTCAAGTGAGGTGGGGTGAATAGTTAAAGAAAAACCTTTCATGCCTGTTTCTTCCCAATGAGAAAGCGCATCAGGAAGGAGCCCTCATTTCATTTCTGGCCCTGCTGAAGCTGTCGTTATCTCTCTCCTTGGCTGTTTTGTGCGTTCCTATTCTCTATTTTAAGGAGCCATAAAGATTAAGAAAAAAAAACATTTCTAAAGTTACTGAGGAATAATGCTCCTCAGGAACATTCCACCATCGAGGAATGGTGGCAAATCCTCTTTTTAAAAATCCCTCTTCCGCTGCTCTCTCAGTAAAGCTGGACCTTGCGGGAAAAGTCAGTGTTATTCTCTTCTTTTCAGGCTCGGGAACGCTTGGTACCGGACTCTTTTTGACAGTAATTTCAAGCGGCCCGACAATTGAACAGCCAAGCAGAAATTGCGGTTCTCTGTTTGTCAAATGCTTTTGAGGTCCTTACATAAAGGGTTGATAATGAAGTATTAAGAGAAACATGTCAAAGGCTATGGTTGGTCAAATTTCTCCGCCTGGCACAATGGGGATGATGACCTTATACAAAACCCAGAGTGTTTCGTTAGAGGAATAATCAATATTTAAAACGTTAAATTTTAAAAATCACTTTTCAAATGTTACCTAAAAGCAGAATCTTGGCAAAGTATACATTTTTAATTCCAAGTGAAACAAAGGAGAAAGGAATTGAAGTTTAAGTGCGTTGCAGTGGGGAGCCAGGCATTTCCCCTCTAAGTCAGGCCAGGCAAGGAGGGGTTCTCAAATCCTGGGTTTAAATTAGAATGAACTTTCGCATTTCTTTTCTCTTGTTTTCCTTTTGAATCCAGACACTTGAATTTGGACAGACAAGCAGCCCAGCCACCCTTCAGTGTGGCTGTGTCAGTGTCGGGCTGAAGCGCACATGACCCCCTTCAGCGGGGAAGGTACTTGTTGTGGAACAATTCTTCCCACTGCCCTGGTGACAAGGGAGGGGCAGCTCGTGTTTCTCTTTTGCTGATATTGAAGCGGCAGAAGAGCACCAGGGGCACAGTAGAAGCGTCCGTCTCCCGGTCCTTTTGTCGTTTTCTTCTCATGAGGCAGAGATGGCTTTTTTTCCCTCCCCCCTTTTCATGTTGAAATATTCAATTAAAAAGCCAATTAAAACTGACCAATTATTCGGCGGTTTTGCTCATAATCAGGAATGTTGCAAATCATTACGCTTAGCGGTGAGTACTTGTGCTAAGTTGGCTAACTTTGAAATCAAGACTTTTAATAGAGATGGCTAGGCTCATTTACGATAAGAATACACTCTCAATTAGCACAGGAAGCGGGTTCCAGCAAAGGCGTTTCTATTCTGGCTTGCTGGATAGGATGTGGAGCAGTTGGATTTATATCTTAAGTAGATGGTTGAAGTGAGAACTGACGGGGTGGGGGTCGTTGATTGAGGTAGCATCTGAATTGAGGAGAAACTCCAAATTGCCTAGCCACATGAGTTCCTCATATTATCATATTCTTGCTTATTAACAATTACATGTGCTGATGATTTTCATGGTTCCCAAGACCAAGGATAATATCACCTAGCATTTGTCCTAGAGTGTGCAAAGCACTTTCACACATTATCGGATTTTCGGGGCGATTTAGGAATTTCCGTACATTGAACAACTTAAAAACGTCTGTAGAAATGCTCAGGTTTCTAGACTACTGAGTCAATGCCAGTAGCTCCAACAGACTTGTAATGTCTAGGGAATGCTAGCAGGAGTAGTTTCTTATAATATTCTGAAGAAAAGTCAGAAAGCGCAGAATCAGATCCTGTCCATTTCGTCTCCAGAGGCATGAGTGTGCCCGGAGCCTGTGCCCTCTGGGGTCACAGCAGGGTCCACTCCAGACGACTGTCTGCGTCTCCCCAGATCACTCGAAATTTGTAGTATAGTCATTTATAAAACTATACAAAGTCCCTTGTTTATAAATCCAATCTTTTATAGGCAAGAATCCTAAAGATTTGCTGAAACCAGTCACACACTCAGAGCAAGCCCTACTGCGTAGAATGGCTTTTCCCAAGAGAGATCTCAAGGCCTCCTACTTGTCCAGACATGAAAACTAACATTCTGCAACATATCACACACCCTTACATCCCACATCCAAGTAGGTTACTTACCAGGCACGGCTGAGGTGGAGGGCACAAGCGAGAAGAAAGACGCACACCGGCTTCATGAGGAGCATAGTCTTCTGAGAAACAGAGGCAGAGATTCTCAAAAATTGGGAGACAGGGGAGAGGAGAGTATTCTTCCTCGGAGGCAGAGGGATGGAATTCTCCTCAGAGCTCGGACTTCCTTGGTGTGTAAGCGATCCCAAGCAGAGTTAAGGGGAGGTGAAATGGAGCTACCTAACATCCAAAGAAGAGATTATCTACTTAATTAAAGTTTTTCCCCCTCTAAGTCCTTCAGCCAATCAGAACTCAAGTGCCAGAGAAAGATTGAGTCGATCAAAAGAACACTCCAGGATCCTCCCAGACAAATGCAGAAGGGGACGAGGAGAGTGGGGACAAAGAAGGGAGGGAGAAAGAGACATAGCAAATCCCCTCCACATAATTACTGCGTGGAGTTGCTTTTCTCTGCCCACCGCACCACAACTGTCCCCCTACCCAAGCATATGTATATACAGACCAATCCACACAGGGAGAGCCTGGTCCCCAAGAGGGATTTAGAGCCGATTGTGCTTTCCTGGTTGGTCTTTGTAGCACTTTGGGGCTGAATTTGCATTTGGGATAGCTTTCCTCGTGCCCGGGAGCCACAGGCCCTCTGATCTGGGGTTGCTGGATGTGTATCTTTCTAGATGAAAAGAAAGTTTGGGAGTTTGGGGAAGTTGATGTCCTGACAACTTTTCCATCAATAACTGCGCGCCTACTACATTCTCAGCCCATTACAAGACACCGTGAAAGTTGCACCCACATCCCCGCAAAACACACACACACACACACACACACACACACACACACACACACAATTTTGACCTGATATGTATTTACACATAGTACTGTGATAATAAAATGGTGTGGGCAAATGAAATATCACACAGCCCCAGGCTGTTTGTAAATCTCACTGGAAGAGTGGGGGAAAGTTTTCTGAGGGACATGAAACATGAGTTTCAAAGAAGGGTTGAGATTTCAAGTAGATGGAAGTGGTCCCAGATTCCTGAGCTTCTCAACTCAGCTTCTGGGGCCACGACGGTTGCTCTAGCTCACACTGTTCTGCCATCTTCTATCGCGCATTCCTGCCACCTTGCTTCCCGGCTTCCCAGAGTCCGTGTTCCTCTTTTAGAGTTCTGCTTGCTTCCGAACTCTCTGGCCTGACTGATGCCAACAAGCCAAAGAATTACTGTATTGCTCAGGCCAGATGAGTTAGAGGTCTAGCCCTTGGTATTCTGATAAATTTATTGTCCGCTTAGAAACCTCTAGACCAGGTCTTCATTTGAGAAAATCGTGAGCTTAGCCATATTAACTACTTTGGGTCTGTACATTTGTCCCCGTGGAGAAAGGCAGCAGCAGATTTCCTGGGGGTTAATATCTGCTTCTCTTTTTTTCTTTTGTGGGCTTGTTTTCAATACTGGGATAAATGGCCCAGCTTGCAAGTGATCTTACTTTGTTTTTGAGATAGAGTCTCCCACGATAGTTTAGGCTACCCTTGAACTCACAGCAACCCTCCTGTCTCAGTCTCCTCAGCACTGGGATACAGGTCCAAGACACCATACCAGGCAGATAATCTTATTTTGCTGAGTATCTGAGCTCAGTCTTTGTGCGCAGGTGTTTTAAGATTGGGATCATGTGAGCTGTCAGGTGTGTAATAAGAAACCTTGCTTTGCTGAATATTTGGCTTGTTTTCATTCTAATAAAGGACTTAATAACTTTCAAATTCATTTCAGTTTTAAGTATTGCTACTTCAGTTAGTTTGGCATAGAATAAAAGACCCTGATTTATTGAGATAGAGCTCCTATCTCAGTGGATTAGATACAATAGATTATCAGTATAGATATGAGACCTACTGTCCTTTCATTTGAACTTTATAGCCCCTTGAATTTTCCTTCGTCATTTCCAGGTCCTGGGGCTGGAGATCCTTCCTGCTGCTTCAAATCAGAGCCTCATGCCACAGTGAATTCCATTCATTTTCATAATCCATCGGCAATTTTCTCGTTTGATTGTTTTTACCATTATAGAGACAAAATTAGATTTTTTTTTTTTGAGACAGTGTTTCTCTGTGTAACAGCCCTGGCTGTGCTGGAACTCACTTTGCACCACCTGATTGGCCTCGAACTCACAGCAATCCACCTGCCTCTGTCTTCTGAGTGCTAGGATTAAAGAAGTGCACCACAGCCACTCAGAACATTAGATGTTCTTTAATCTTCCAGGATATACCAAAACCTAACACATTGAAACAGTTTACAACCCAATCTTTTCTGAGGCATTGATATTGTTGTGTGTTAATTGTACAAAATAGGCTTCACTTTGACATTCCCACACGTGTGCATCCCATTCTTCACCCTACCCTCACCCTGTTGCCTTCTGTACAACCAGCTTTCTCAATCTTTCTCTATTTAGTTTACTTTCCGTGGGTGTTTCCTTGGAAATATTTTAGACCTAAAAATATGACAGTGAAGGTAAACAATCCAAGAAGCAAAACACTGACCATACCTAGTGACATCGTGGTTTAAATTTTTAATACTGACTCTATACTATATTGTTTAGTTTCTACTTTTTTTTTTTTTTAAGATAAGGTCTTACTGTGTAAGACATTACAGGCTGTCCTGCAACTCACTCTGTAGACCAGGTTGGCCTCAAACTCACAGAGATCCACCTGCCTTTGCCTCCTGAATGTCAGGATTCTTTAATCCTGGCATGAACCACCATACCTGGCTCTACTTATTTGTTTAGATTTATTTTGTTTACTCACGTGCGTGCGTGTGCGTGAGACAAAAGAGGATGCCACATTCTTGGAGCTGGAGCTACAGGTGTTTGCAGGTCTCTGGGCTTTTATGTGGGTGCTGGGATCCAAACCCTGGTTTCCCTGATTGCCCAGCAAGCACTCCTAACCATGGAGCAGTCAGGGAGCTGAAGTAAAGGGAAGCTCAAGTTCAAGACCAGCTCAGCCCACATAGACTCTGTCTCAACAACAGAAAGAAAAAAACGAACAAATGAAAAACCAAAGGAGAGAGTACATGGAGGGTAAGGGAATAAAATCTGTGAAATAGCAGTGTTCTTTGGGGGAGCTGCATGGGTCAGTGTGAAGGAAGTACGTGCCGCATAGGACTAGGCCAGAACATAAGGTGCAGGTGTAGAAGGGCCCTGTGATAAGGAGTTTGGAGTCCATCTCCTAGGAAACTAGGAGAAATACATGCACACACGCACGCATGTGTGCACACACATGCACACAAGCACACACACATTAATTCTATTATTTATTCATGGACAAATGGCGTGTCTTTGCACATGCTTAGGGGTGCTAGCAGAGATCAGAAGAGGGTGTCAGATCCCCCAAACTGGAATTATAGGTTGTTAAAAGCCATCAGATAGGGCCTCTGGAAGAGCAGGTATTGTTCTTGGCCCCTGAGTCATCCCTAAGCTCCCATCGGAAGTTTTAAGCAATATACAATTATTGTGGCTTAGAGACTTTTTCGGCGTCGATGAGAGATGGATAGAACAGAGTGGAACCAGGGGCCAAGACAATTTAGCCCAATTTCAGAAATCCAGGTAAAGAAAGACAAAGGCTGATGTGTGGCAGTGAGCAGAAGGTACCCGGTTCGGGTCACCAACTGAGACAACAGAGGCTGCTAGGCCCAGAAGTAGCTTGGTACTTACTTAAATAAAAGCACCCTATACAATTTACAGGAATTAAAACTCCCCCAAAACAAAAACTTCTTACAAACCAAATAGAAAGACTGACAGAAATGGAAATATCTTCAACACACTGTGTTAAAAAGAGATATGAAATACAAGGTGCTTTTGAAAGCCGCTAGGATAGGCCGTGAAGATGACTGAATGGATAGAAGTGCTCGCTGTGTGGGCCTGGAGACCTGACTTCAAACTCCAGAGCCCACGTGAAGGTGGAGGGAAAGAACTCTCCTGTGACGTTATGTGGGTCAGGTGCCATTGTTGGGAGGGGCAGAGTTCTGGCTACCTTGGCCTTCCTTAACTATCACTTTTGTCAGGGTTTCTACATATTAAGTATCCTTAAATACAACACATTTAGAACAGAGGCATAAAAATGTTTGCATGCATTATCTAGTTCCATCAAACTCAAACGCTTAGATGTCCTCGCCTCACCTAAAAGTTAAATAAACGAATGTCCCAGACTTGCTGGCCATTCCCCCCCTTAATTCTCTTCCTGGCATCCTCTCTCCAGATGCTTTACCGTCTTGGTTTGATGCTATAATTCCCATGCATGCTCCATATTTACATATGTACTTATAACCAATATATAGCACTGTTCTGTACGTTTCTGAACAGACATAGTCATACTCCTGTTTAGCCCTGCATCTTCATTTTCTCATATTAAGTCCGAGTTTCTTCATTTAAATATTTTCTGATTTCAATCCCCCATCTATGTGTTTATGCGTGCCTGAGTGTGTGTGCATATGTGTGCACATGCATACTTGTACAGATTCCACAGAGGCAAAAAAAGGGGGGGTTTCAGATCATCAGGAGCTGGAGCTGTGAGCAGCCTGCTGTGGACGCTGGGAACCGAACTCGGAAAGAGCAGGAAGCACTCCAGCTGCTCAGCCCTCTCTCCAGCCCCAGCTCCTTTATTTAGACTGCTCAGCATTCCTTTTGTGTGTATGATGTATTCATTCTCTTTTGGTGGCTGTTTAGGTTTTCTTTTACTCAGATAGTCTTGTCTGTGGAACTGAAGCTTCAGAGTTTCGGCAGAATACACAACTACAAATGAAATTCTTGATCTAAAACGTGGTCTTCCGTCTTACCAGGTTTAGCTGAATTTTTCACCAGAGCGTTCACACTAATTCATTTGCTCCTGGGTGTTCTGAGAATTCTTGCTTATCTATCCATATTCACGCTTATGTTTCTTCAATATTGAATCCGAAGTTGTCCTTTTAAGGGAGAAGCAGCAGGCAGTTTGACAGCAGAAGGGGAGGAATATTTGAATATGTCCTGCTGCTGGCTTTGAAGACAGGCAGGAGGCACTGTGAGTCAGGGACATAGCTCGCAGTGGAGGTAGAGGCAAGAAAACGGGTTTCCCCCAAGTGCCTCTGGAGGGACTGTGGTCCTGTGGTCAAATTCACAGCACCAATATGAAATTCCACAACTACTTGAAATTCCAGTTCCAGGGGATCTGATATCCTCTAGAGGCACAAACCTACATACATAAAATAATAACTGAAAAAATTAAAATAAAAAGTGAATTGATTTTTTATTTGCAGTTTACCCATGCAATGGATTATCTATCTTTAGTATGCAAATGTGCTGAATTATATTGGACTTTTCCAATGGTAAAGCAAGTATTACTGGGATTAAAAGCAGCTTAGATCATCAGGACAGTGCTCAAGTCTCTACCCACTGAGCCATCTTGCCGTCCCTCAACTATCTAAACTTCCTAAGTGTCAGTTTACCGGTCTGCCTTCCTAGCTCCCATCCACGCCAGTCTGTTGCCGTTGTGTTTGGGTATTTTTAACATCATTTATGTGTCAGTCAGCTTTCTGTCGTTCTCATAAAATACTGGAGAGAAAAACTGCCTTAAAGGGAATGGATTTATTTTGGTCCATGGCTTCAGTGCCCTTGAGCACTTGTCTCTCAGCCTCATGGCTGAGGTGAGGCTGAGCATCATGGCAGAGAGGAAGTAAGAAGCAGAGCCCCTGGGAAGTGGAGAGATATGGAGGTCAATGTGGGATCAGAATACATCTGTCAATGCCTTTCCGCACTGGCCTATCAGCCTCTGCCTGCCTTCTTTTAATTTTAAAAATATTCAAGCCCGGCAGTGGTGATGCAAGCCTTTGATCCCAGCACTCGGGAGGCAGAGGCAGGGGGATCTCTGTGGATTCGAGACCAGCCTGGTCTACAAGAGCTAGTTCCAGGACAGGCTCCAAAGCTACAGAGAAACCCTGTCTGGAAAAAAATTCATTTATTTATTTTGTGTGTATTGATGTTTTGCTTGTTTGTACATCTGTATACCATGTGTGTGCCTAATGCCTGCAGAGATGGGGAGACAACATCAGGTCCCCTGAGACTAGAGTGGCTGTGAGCTGCCACGCTGGTGCTAGGAATCGAACCTGAGTCCTCTGGAAAAGCAGTCAGTGTATTAACCTCTGAGCTATTTGCCCAACTTCTCCTTAAAAAAAAAAAAAGGTGTGTGTGTGTGTGTGTGTGTGTGTGTGTGTGTCTGTGTGTCTGTGTGTCTGTGTGTCTGTGTGTGTGTGTGAAGGCCAGAGGAATTCCCTGGAGCTGGTTGTGAGCAGCCTAAAGTAGGTGCTGGAAACTGAACTCAGGTCCTCTTGAAGAGCAGTAAGTGCTCTTAACTGCTGAGGGCCCCCCCCCCTTAGCTTTTAATTACATTTATTTGTTTATTGAGGAGGTGTGCCATAGCACACATGTGTGGAGGTCAGAAGACCTCCTGTGGGAGTTAATTCTCTCCTTACATCACATGGAGCCCAGAAATGTACTTCAGGTTGCCAAGTTCAGTGGCAAGTGCCTTTATCTGCTGAGCCATCTATAGCCCAAAATCTGGTTTTAAACTCAACTTCCCTGCTATGGGATAATGCTCTTGTATCCTGTAAAGATCTGTCACTTGTATTGGTTTAATAAAACACTGATTGGCCAGCAGCCAGGCAGAAGTATAGGTGGGGTGACCAGAATAGGAGAATTCTTGGAAGAGGAAAGGTTGGTGCAGGAGAATTGTCTGTATTCTGTCAATCATGATTTAAATAAATGCTGATTGGTCATTAGCCAGGATGTATACGTGGGACAACCAGACAGGAAGTAGAGGTGGAGCAAGGAGAATAGGAGAATTCTGGGAAGCAGGAAGCTCTCTGGGGATTCCTGCTCAGACCACCAAAGAAGCAGGATGTGACCTGCCCCTCCGAGAAAGGTACTGAGCCATTTGGCTAACATAGATAGTGATAATGGGTTAATATACGCTACAAGAGCTAATAAGAAGCCTGAGCTAATGGGCCAATCAGTTTATAATCTTCTGGAGACCTCTGCGTGATTTTCTCTGGGACTATACGGCTGGGGGACAGGGAAGGATATAAACCCCAACTAGCAGGCCCCTCATGTTACAGAAAGGCTCAGTCTATACCAACCAGGTACAGAGGAAACAAGATGAGAATGCCACGTGGCTAAACATAAATTAGAATTCCGGGTTAATTTAAGTTGTAAGAGCTAGTTAATAATAAGTCTGAGCTAAGAGGCCAACCAGTTTATGATTAATATAAGCCTCTGTGTGTTTTATTGGAACTGAACAGCTGTAGGACTGGGCAGGACAGAAACCTCTGTCTACATTTCCTTTCTTTACATTACTCTTCAGAGTACTCATTTAACTATGCATTGGTCTTATAGTGTTCATTATTACTTTATCATCATTGGCTTCATAAGAAGATGTAAATATTTTATCCAGCATTTCCAGATGTTCTCAGTGGGAGAGCTGTAGGTTATTGTTTTGCCATGTGCTGGAAATGACAGTCAGGTCAGGTTCCTTGAATGTATTATTGCATTTCTGATCTTCTATGCTATGCACTTTCATGTTTGTAATTTTTTTGCTTTTAAAGACTTACTTATTTTTGTATTTTTATGTACAGAGTGTTTTGCCTGTACTGGTGTATATGTATACAGAGACCTGGAAGGCCAGAAGAGTGCATCAGAGCCTCTGGAACTGGAGTTACAGTCGTTGGCCACTATGTTGGTGCTGGGAACTGAACCAGGGTCCTCTGGAAGAGCAGCCAGTGCTCTTAACCACTGATCCACCCCTCCAGTTCCACATATGTCCTTTGCTTTTAAAAACAGATTTTATTTTTAGGATAGATTTAGGTTTATAGAAGAAATGCAGAGGTAATATGGAGTTCTCACAGGCCCCACATTCACTCAACCCTATTGCCAAATTTTAGGTTAATATGGTGCATCTAACCAGTCAATAACAGTGCGATATTATCAGCTGAAGTCTACAACATACTCCTATTCACCAGTCAATAATGGTGCAATATTATCAGCTGAAGTCTACGAATACTCCTATTCACCAGTCAATATTAGTGCAGTATTATCAGCTGAAGTCTACAATATACTTCTATTTGCTTAGCTTTGGTTTAAATATCTTTTTTCTGTCGTGGGATCCATCCAGCTTATCGCATAGCATTGAATGGGAATGCCTCCTTATGGTCCTTTTGGCTCTGATAGCTCCTTAGACGTCCCCTGTTTTTGATGACTGTGACAGTTCCCAGAAGTACTATTCAATATTTTGTTTCATGTCCTTCAGTTGGCAATTTCCTGATGTCTGTCACATGATCAAAAAAATTGCTTGCCAACCTGAGGGAGAGGGGGAGGGGAGAGAGGAAGAGAGAGAGAGACAGAGGAGAGAGAAAGAGAGAAAAAACCCAAACTTATAAACTTAGTAATCACAAGAAAAAAAAAGGATGCTACAATCAATTCTAATAAAACCCAAAGGATCATTAGGGAATATTTTGAAAGCAGAAAAAAAAAAGCATTTAGAAGAAATGGATAAACTCCTAGACACATATGGCCTACAAAACATGAGTCAGGAGGATTAAATGATGGAAAGAAGGGAAGTTGAAAGCAGTCTCCTCAAAAAGAAAGCCCAGGGCGAAATGGACTCATGGCCTATTTCTGCCGGAATCTCTTGTCATAATAGAAAGAATGCTATCACACTCCAGAGCCAAGGAGGAAGGAAGAAGATAGAAAGCCATCGGCCAGCAAGCAGTAGATGCCAACAGAGTACAAACTCAGCGATATCGCGGACTTTTGGTCACATATGGCTTTCTTCGGGATTTCTTTTTCTTTTCCTTTTTTTTTTTTTTTTTTGGTCTTTTGCTTGTATTATGGTCTCCAATGCAGTGTTTCTGAATTTTTTTTTTCATTTTCTTGTTTGTTTGTTTTTTGGCTTTCTTTTCTTTGGGGGGGTGTGTTTGCGTGTGTGTGTGTGTGTGTGTGTGAGGGTGGGTGGGTGTGGGCGAGAGAGAGAGAGAAAGTTTTCTGTGGATTCTGGGGGGGTGTTTTATCTTAACTGTTGTGTTTGTGGTTTTGGTTTGTTTGATTTTATTTTGTTTGTTTACCTCTTGGATTGTTTTCTAAAGAGAGAAAGAAGGGGTGTGGAGCTGGGTAAGTGGGGAGGTTGGGAAGATCTGGGAAGAGTTGGGGGAGGGGAAGTGTGACGAGAATGCATCATGTGGAAATTTTTTTTCAATAAAAAATGCAAAAAGTATTTTAACAACATTAAAATGATAAATAAACTACTGCTTCATCTGAAAAATTAAATTATTATACATGTATACATGCGTACATACATATATATACATGTACGCATACATATCTGCTTATAGCCAGCATTATATTAAATGGGAAAAGCAGGAAAGCATTTCCTCTAGAAGGAAACCACAAGGTTTCCTGCCTTCTCCGTTCCTAATAGAGCGCTTGAAGTCTTGGCTACAGTTAGCTAGGAAGACAAGATGAATTAAAAGGGATATGAACAGGAAGGGAAAGGCAGATGGCATGATACTCTACTTGACAGACCCTAAAGACTCCATCAGAAAACTTTAGATTTGGTGAACACAGTCCGCAAATAGCAGGGTAAAGAAATCAACATACAAAAATCAGTGGCTTTTCTGTATACCAGTAAAACACTTGGCAAGGAAGAACTCGGGGGGAAACCTCACAAAAGGGTGATAACAATATCCAGACTTTTTTTTAAAATGCAATCTGCAAATAAACATAACGAAGAAAGTAAACGATCTCTACATTAAGACACTGGAAAAAGAAACCAAGGAAGACCCTGGAAGATAGAAAGCCCTCCCGTTATCATGGCAGAATTAATATAGTAAAACCGACTGCATTGCAGAAAGTGATCTATAGATTCAAAGCAGTCCCCACAAAAATCCCAATGACATTTTTCATAGAAGTAATAAAAACAATGCTAAGGCTCACATGGTAGTGTAAAGCACTAGCATAGCCAAAGCAGAAAGAGCAATGCTAGCTACGTCACAATACTTGACCTCAAACTATACTACAAATAGTAACACCACCAGCAAAGGCACGGTATCGGCACAAAAACAGGCAGGTAGGCCTGTTGGGGAAGATTATTTTAAGGCGTGTTGCTTTTGTTTATGCTGCATTTGTTTGACTTTGTGAAGCTGTGATTTGTTTGCCTGTTTAAAACCCCTGATGGTCCTAATAAAGAGCTGAACGGCCAATAGCAAGGCAGGAGCAAGGATAGACAGGGCTGGCAGGCAGAGAGGATAAATAGAAGGAGAAAACGAGGAAGAGGAGGAATAAGATGATAGAAGGAGAGGAAGAGGAGGACTTCAGGGGCCAGTCACCCAGCCACCCATCCACACAGTCACCCAGCCACACAGCCACCCAGCCACCCAGTCACCCAGCCACCCA